>CAUYRT010041631.1:0-78390 GCA_963574885.1 Lepilemur ruficaudatus
ACAGCCAGACCTCAGAGATATTGTAGGTTAGATTCTGGACCATCACAATAAAGCAAATTTCACAGTAAAGTGAATCACATGAATTTTTTTGTTTCCCTGTGTATATAAAAGTTATGTTTACACTATACTGTAGTCTATTAAGTGTGCAATATCATTATGTCTACAGTGTACATACCTTAATTCAAAAATACTTTATTGCTAAAAAATGCTAATGATCATCTGAGACTTCGATGAGTAGCAGTCTTTTTGCTGGTGAAGGGTCTTGCCTTGATGTTGATAGCTGCTGACCAATCATGGTAGTGGCTACTGAAGATTGCAGTAGCTGTGGCAATTTCTAAAAATAAAAGAACCATGAAGTTTGCTGTATCAATTGACTCCTTTCACAAAAGATTTCTCTGTAGTATGCCATGCTGTTTGATAGCATTTTACCCACAGTTAATGTCTTTTAAAATTGGAGTCAATCCTCTCTAACCCTGCCACTGCTTCATCAACTAAATTTATGTAATACTTTAAATCCTTTGTTGTCATTTCAACAATGTTCATAGCATCTCCACCAGGAATAGATTCCATCTCAAGAAACCACTGTCTTTGCTCATTCATAAGAAGCAACTCTTCATCCATTCAAATTTTGTCATGAGATTGTAGAAATTCAGTCATGTCTTCAGGGTCCACTTCTAGTTCTCTTTCTGTTTTCACCATATCTTCAGTGACTTCCTCTACTGAAGTCCTGAACCCCTCAAAGCTATTCATGAGAGTTGGAATCAACTTCTTCTGAACTCCTGTTAATGTTGATATTTCGACCTCCTTCAATGAATCGCAAATGTTCTTAATGGCATCTAGAATGGTGAATCCTTTCCAGAAGGTCTTCAATTTACTTTGCCCAGATCCATCAGGGAGATCACTGTCTATGGCAGCTACAGCTTTATGAAATGTATTTCTTAAATAATAAGACTTGAAAGTTGACATTACTCCTTGATCCATGGGCTACAGAATGGATGTTTTGTTAGCAGGCATGAAAATAACATTAATCTCCTTCTACATCTCCATCAGAGCTCTTGGGTAACCAAGCGCATTGTCAATGGGCAGTAATGTTTTGAAAGGAATCCTTTTTTTTCTGAGCAGTAGGTTTCAACAGTGAGCTTCAACTATGTAGTAAACCAGGCTGTAAAAAGATGTGTCATCATCCAGGCTTTGTCATTCAACTTCTAGAGCACAGACAGAGTAGATTTAGCATAATTCTTAAGGGTCCTAGGATTTTCAGAATGGCAAATAAGCACTGGCTTCAACTTTGGGTGACCAGTTGCATTAGCTCCTAACAGGAGAGTCAGTCTGTCCTTTGAAGCTTTGAAGGCATTGACTTCTCCTCTTTAGCTGTGAAAGTCCTAGATGGCATCTTTTTCCCATTTAAAACTTTTTTGTCTCCATTGAAAATCTGTTGTTTTGTATAGACACCTTTGTCAATGATCTTAGCCAGATCTTCTAGATAACTTGCTGTAGCTTTTCCATCAGTGATTGCTGCTTCACTTTGCACTTTTATGTTATGGAGATGGCTTCTTTCCTTAAACCTTATGAAATGACCTCTGGTAGCTTCCAAGTTTTCTTCTTCAGCTTCCTCACATCTCATAGCCTTCACAGAACTGAAGAGAGTTAGGGTCTTGCTCTGGATTAGGCTTTGGCTTAAGGGGATGTGCGGCTGGTTTTATATTCTGTCCAGACCACTAAAACTTTCTCCAGCGAATAAGGTTCTTTTGCTTTTTTATCCTTCATGGGTTCACAGATGTAGCACTTTTAATTTTCTTCAAGAAGTTTCCTTTTGCATTCACAACTTGGCTGTTTGGCACAAGAAGCCTAGCTTTCAGCCTGTCTCAGTTTTCTGCATGCCTTCCTCACTAAATTTAACCATTTCTTGCTTTTGATTTAATGTGAGATACTCTTCCTTTTTTGAACACTTAGAGGTCATTATAGGGTTATTAATTGGCCTAAT
The DNA here is from genome assembly GCA_963574885.1 of Lepilemur ruficaudatus. NCBI lineage: Eukaryota > Metazoa > Chordata > Mammalia > Primates > Lepilemuridae > Lepilemur > Lepilemur ruficaudatus. Next base: position 1,985 of record CAUYRT010041631.1, read on the forward strand.
TTCAATGTTGTTCTGTATCAGGGAATAGGGAGGCCTGAGGAGAGGGGGAGAGACAGGAAACAGCCAGTCAGGAACATTCAGAACACACACAACATTTATCAATTAAAGTCACCATCTTATATGGGCATGGTTCATGGTGCCCCAAAATAATTACAATAATAACATCAAAGATCACTGATCAGCAATGACCATAACAGATATAATAATAAAGGAAAATTTGAAATATTAGAGAATTACTGAAATGTGATACAGAGACACAAAATGCACACATGGTGTTGGAAAAATGTACCGATAGACTTGCTGGAGGCAGGGTTACCACAAACCTTAAATTGTAAAAAATGCATTATCTATGAAGCACGATAAAGTGAAGTATCAAATGAGGTATACTTGTATATATTAATTAAAACTCTACATGTTTGAACTTTTCATGGAATTTCTTACTTTCCTCTGATTTCCCCTTTCCTCACTACCCTTACTCCCACAATGTAGCCCAAGGCTCTAGCCTTGAAAATCTCTGCATCATTAGGAAATATGGCATGTTGGTCAAGAGTAGGATTCTGGAGCCAGACTGCTTGGATCCAAATCCTGAACTCTCCTCTTAGTAGCTGCCTGACCCTGAGATAAGCTACTAAGCTTTTATGTGCCTTGTCTATAAAGTGAGGAAAATAATAGTACCTACCTCATGAAGATGTTTTGAGAATTAAATGTGTTAATGCATACAAAGCATTTAAAAACATGCCTGGCACGTTGAAAATGCTATATTAGTGTAGCCTCTATTACTATTATCATCATCCATGTAATTACTGTAGTGGCTTAAAGCAGTATGATAACATGATAATATTGTAATGTCGTAAGTCTCAAATTAGATTAGCATATGTCATTAGGTCTTTAGTGTGTTCCACTTATTTTTGTGCCTGATAATTAAGAGTGTCTACTGTTAACCTTCCTTAGATATTTTAGTGAAAATATTCATCTTTTATTTTGCAAGATCCTTCCTTAAGCATTTGTCTTATAGAAAACTTTTATAGGTTAGGATAGAACCAAATGTGTTCCTCAGAGCTTTTTCTCCTACCTACTCTTACAAACATGCTTTGGTGATTCTTAAGTCACATACACTCACCACTCTAAAACTTATCCCTTGGAAAACAACAGTAGCAGTGGGGTAGGACCACGCAGGGCATAATGAATCTCTAGGGAGAGAGAAAGTGAAGAACATGCACAAACACGCAGCCACAGACACATGCACACACAGACAGAGGCACATACACACACACCATGATTCTGAAATGCTCTCCAAAAGGGGATATGCCACTTTTGTTTAAGAGAGCACTGAACTATTAATATTTTGAAATGGTCACATTTAAATTCCATGGATAGAGTCTACTGTTATACTAAGCAATTCACATCATTTTCTCTTCACAACAGCCTCTTTAATTAAGGAAACTGAAGTTAAGCAATTTGTTACATTACTAGGCCTGACCTAGATCTTTTATTATATAATAACTTCAGTTCATTTATTTCAGGGCTTATTTTAACGTACCACAACTGTCTCTGAATGAATAATGCACTATTCACTGTTGAAATAAAACTTTAAAAAATGATTGAAATCTTTTAGTTCTGCTCTGGTCTTTGTTATTTCTTTTCTTCTGCTAGGTTTGGGGTTGATTTGCTCATCCTTTTCCTGTTCTTTGAGACAATTCATTAGATTGTTGATTTGTGATCTTTCTGACTTTTGGATGTAGGCATTTATGGATATAAATTTTCCTCTCAGGACTGCTTTAACTGTGTCCCATAGATTTTGATAACTTTGTCTCCTTTATCATTTAGTTCAAAGAATCTTTTGATTTCCATCTTAATTTCCTCCTTAATTCAATAATTGTTCAGGAGAAGGTTGTTTAATTTCCATGATTTTTGTGTAAAGATGAGAGTTTCTGTTGGAATTGATTTCTAATCTTATTCCACTGTGGTCTGAGAAGATGCATGGTATAATTTCTAGTTTCTTAAACTTGTCGAGACATGATTTTTGGCCTAGGATATGGTCAGTCCTAGAGAATGTTCCATGAGCTGATGAGAAAAACATATATTCAGTGTTTTTTGGGTAGAATGTTCTGTAAATGTCAGTCAGGCCCATTTGTTCTAGAGTTCTGTTTAAGTCCATTATTTCTTTATTTTCTGTTGGGAGGATCTGTCCTGTTCTGTCAGAGGGGTGTTGAAGTTCCTGGCTATTATGGTGTTGCTGTTTATCATTTTGTTTAGATCAAGTAGGATTTGCTTTATGAATCTGGGTGTACCTGAGTTAGGTACATAAATATTTAGAATTATTATGTGTTCTTGTTGAATTGTACCCTTCACCATTATATAGTGACCATCTTTGTCTTTCCTTATTTTTGTTGATTTGAAGACTAAGTTATCTGAAATCAGAACTGCTACACCAGCTTCCTTTGGGCTTCCATTTGCTTGAAATATTGTTTTCCATCCCTTCAACTTGAGTCTGAATGCATCCTTGTGAATTAGATGTGTTTCCTGAAGACAGCAGATACTTGGTTTGTTTATATTATCCATTTGCTCAGCCTATGTCTCTTTAGTGGGCAGTTCAAACCATTCACATTTATTGAAAGAATTGAAAAGTGGGGTAGGTTTCTGTTCATCCTATTGAGTGGAACTTTGTTGCTTTGTTTTCTCTCTTGAGCCGTTGTGTTGTCTGGCCTTTGACCTTTAGTTTTTGGATGATTTTACACTGGTGAGTGTTTATTGTGCTTATCTGTGTTCTGAGTACTGTTCTGAGTACTTCCTGGAGGGCAGGTCTTGTCTTGATGAATTCCCTCAGTTTTTGCTTTTCTGAGAACAGGTCTTTATTTCTCCTTTGTATAGGAAACTTAGCTTTGCAGGGTCCAAGATTCTAGGCTGGGCAATATGGTGTTTGAGAAGAGTGAAAAATGGGGCCCCACTCTCTTCTGGCTTGTAAAGTCTCAGTTGAGAAGTCTGCAATTAGTCTGATGGCTTGTCCTTTGTAGGTTACCTGCTTGTTTGCCTTACAGTTTGTAGGAGGGGCTCTTTCATGTTTATTTTGGCCAGTCTGATGACTGTGTGTCGTGGTGTCTTCCTGTTTGCAATGAATCTCCCAGGAGTCCTTTGAGCTTCTTGTACCTGGATATCTAGATTTTTAGGAAGGCCAAGGAAATTTTCCTCCATTATATCCTCAAATAATTTATCCAACCGTTGTGTATTTTCTTCGTCACCCTCAGGGATGCCTATAATTCTCATGTAAGGTCTCTTTACATAATCTCACATATCTTGTAGGCTTTGCTCTTTTCTCTTATTTCTCTGCTCTATCTCTGCAACTGACTTATTTAATTGAAATCTATCGACTGTTGCTTCATTCATCTATATGCTATTATCATACTGTTTGGAGAGATCAGCTTGTGGGACAAGGATAGGCTGCTCAGGTTTGCAGTATTTGGTGAATTTGGGTGTCCTTGTGGCATAAAATGGGTTTTCTTTCCAAGCTAAGAGCAGATAGGACAAGGCTGTCATTGTGACAAGGCACTGTAAATGGAATTTAAAAAAAAAAAGACACGCAACTTGATCACTCAGGAGAGCTATAGATCGAGCTCAGACTTCCCAATGGAACTGTTTTTCTGTTTAATGTTAAAGTAAAATTTTCCTTTTTCTAAAGATGTTGGTAATACCCCTTACCCACAAAGGAAAGACCTTTATCATATCAGCTTCTTCCTAGGTACAAAGATAAGGTTTTTTCCCCCTTCTTCTTTTTTTTTTTTTATTTAGAGAAGCAACTGTAAAATTTGGAAACAGTAGAAGCTGCAGAAGATATAGGTTTTAATTCTGGCTGTCCCTCTTCCTAGCTATAGTGTTGGGTAGATTATGTAATCTTGTATCAATATTCTGTTAGTCTATTAAGTAGTATTCCATAGAATGGACTTAATGTAATTCATTTAGCCATCCTCCAGTTGATGGACATTGACTTGATTCCAGCTATTGGCTGTTATGAGTGATGTTAGGAGTCTTTATGTAGACATATGTTTTTATTTTTCTTGTGTAGATATCTAAGAGTGGAGTGATTGCTGGGCTATATGAAAATTATGTGTTTAACTTTATAAAAAATTGCTATATGAGAAAGTGGCTGTATCATTTTTAATTCCTACCAGCAATATATGGAAGTTCTGGTTGTTCTGTATCCTTGCCAACACTTGATATTGTTAATCTTTTTAATCTTTATCATTTTCATGGGTTTTAAGGGTATCTGATTGTGGTTTTGATTTTCATTTCTTGAATTAGTGGTGATATTGAAGATTCTCTCATATACTTATTGGCCATTCATATATTTTCTTTTGTGAATTTTCTATTCAAATCTTTAGCCCTCTTTTTATTAATTTATTTGACTCATTATTGAGTTGTAATAGTTTTTTAAAAAAAATATTCTAAATAGAAGTCCTTTATTTTCTTTGGCAAATATTTTCTCCCTGTTTGTGACTGAGCTTTTTAACTTGTGTATTTTAAAGTGCAAAGTTTATAATTTTGATGCCACCCATTCTATCATTTTTTCTTTTTTGTTTCATGTTTATGTTCTGGTTTTAAATATTTGCCTAATACAATATAATAAAGATTTTCTCCTATGTTTTCATCTAGTGCTTTCTAGTTCTAACTCTTCCATTTAGATCTTAATCCATTTTAAGTTAAATTTTGTGTATAGCATAAGATAAAAGTCTAGGCTTGGCCAGGCTCATACATATAATCCCAGCAGTATGAGAGCCTAAGGCAGGAGGATCACTTGAGGCCAGGAGTTCAAGACCAGCCTGGGCAACATATAGAGACCCCATCTCTAAAAAAAATATAGTAATAATAATCCAGGTGTGGTGGTATGTTCCTGTATCCTAGCTACTTGAGAGTCCGAGACAGAAGGATCACTGGAGCCCAGAAGTTTGAGTTTGCAGGGAGCTATGATCACAGCCTGGATGGCAGAACAAGACTCTGTCTCAAAAAACAAACAACCAAACAAGCAAACAAACAAACAAAGAACTCAGGCTTATTTGTCTCATACATATGTACATTTCTAGCAAAATCTGTTTGAAAGAATATCATTTTAACCTTGGCATCTTTATGAAAATCAATTGACCAAATAAGTGTGGATCTATTTCCAGACTGTGTTCTACTAATTGATACATCTATTATTATATCAATATCAGCCTAAATTAAATGGCTTTATAGTAAGTCTTAAAATCTTACTATAGTTCACCAACTTTGTTTTCCTTTTTCAAAAAGGAAACAATTGGCTATTTTTCCCACATAATATTTAAAATTAGTTTAACACTATCTTCACAATGCCCTGTTGGGATTTTGATTTGGGTTGTGTTGAATCAATTAATCAATTTGAGGAAAATTGCTACTTTAACAATATTGAGTTTCTTCCATTCCGTGAATATTATGTATTTCTCATTTATTTTGGTGTTTTAAAATTTTCCTTTCAATTTTCAAACAAAATTGCTTATATTTAGGGTATAAAACATGCTATTTTGGAATGCATATACATAGTGAAATTACTGTTACAGTTAAGCAAACCTACCCATCTATCACCATCTATAATTACTTTTTTTGGGGTCGTACGAATACAACTTTACTCTCTTGGAAAATTTTCAGTATATAATACATTATTACTATAGTCCTCATGCTGTTACATTATCCTTGCAGTGTTTTCTAGCTTTTGGTATAGAGGTCCGGTATTCTTTGCTTAAATTTTTTTAAGCATTTTATTTTTATGCTAATGTAAATGGAGTTTTCCAAATGTTTATTACTAGTGTATAGAAAGGCAACTGGTTTTTGGTATTGAACTTGTATGTTGTAACTTTGTTTAAATTACTTATTAGTTCTGATCACTTTTTTAAAAAAATTTCTTAAGATTTTTTTAGCTGGGCCTGTAGTCGTAGCTCTTCAGGAGGCTAAGGTAGAAGGATCCCTGGATCTAGGAGTTTGAGGCCAGCCTGGGCAACATAGCAAGCTACCACCTTTGAAAAATAAAATAAAATTAAATTAAACAAAATAAAATAAAAGAGTTCCCATGGTCATGATCATAATTTCTGCAAATAAAAACAATTTTACTTTTTTCCACAGTGTGTTCATTTTATTTCTTTCCCTTTATTTATTGTACTGACTAGGAAACATTAAACAGAAGTGGTAAGAGTAGACATTATTGCCTATTTTGTTTGATCTTAGGTAGAAAACATGGAGCCTTTCACCACTGATAGTGATGTTAGCTGTAGGTTATTAGATATACTTTTAATCAGACTGAGAAAGCTCCCTTCTATTCAAGTTTGCTGAAAGTTTTTATCATGAATTGTTATTAAATATTTTCAAATGTTTCTTCTACATCTATTCAAATGATCTTATGTTTTTGCTTCTTCATTTTCTTATGACGATGAATTATATCAATTGAATTTCATGTGTTAAACCAACCTTGCATTCCCCAAATAAACCCCACTTGGTTATGATATATTATCCTTTTTATATATTGTGGTATTCTATTTAGTCTGCCTACTTTTATGCTTTTTAAAAGTTATACCGTGGCCATCAGGAAAATAACTCAATTTACATTTTGCTAAAAGCTATCTTTGTAAATCTCTGTATATTGTGAGGAATATAATGGTAGAAGTTATGATTCTGTTCTCAGAGTTTATGGTCTCATACATTTTTTTAAAAAAAGAATAATACATAATTGATTTTAATGTATGTCACAGGCATACAGATTGGGTGGGGGAGTAGGGAAAAAGAAGAAGAGAGGCAATTATCAGAGTCACTGTGTATCAGTGTTGCCAGAATGTCATTGTCAAGCAATGAGATTTGCTTTCATCCTCTTCACATGATGTAGATTTATATTTAAGAAAATATATTTAGACTAAAGTCGGGGACAAAAAGTGTATGTTTGTTTTTAAATTCTACCTTAAAGGAGACAAAAAGAAAACCAGGAAATAAAAATGAAAATTCCTGAGCTTGGAATTAGCAGATCTGGTTCCAAGTTAGCTGATTTTGACTAGTTATGTCACCATGGGCAAATCATATTATCCCTGTGTGCCTCAGGTTTTTCTTCTGTCAAATGTGGCGGTTAGGCCTGACCAGTAGTTCTGGACAAAGAGGAGAGGGCATATATATTTCTGAAAAAGCTCACTAGAGTGCCTTGTCCAGTTAGGAATCACCAGATTACATAGTCTTTTAATCCTTTCTATGCCTGAAAATCTGATTTTTGTGAAATTAGTAAACTTGGAGATTAAAGACCTTGTTTTCAGCTTTGGCTTAGTCATTCTTATGTTTTGTGACATTAGCAAGTCACTTCTCTCTGGGTGTTATTATATTTATGTTTAAAATGAAGATATTAGAAAAATGGTTTTCTAAAACCATTCCAGTTCTAAAAATCTGTGATTCTAAAGTGAGCTAAATCTATATGATTATATGTCAAACAGGCAAAAAACTTATTGTAGTAACATAAATAATTATGGTTACATCTTTTATGTGAATGTTTTCAGCATCCTTAGGAATCACAGAAAATATAAACCAAGACCCACATTGTTAAAGTCATTTCTAACCTTTAATGGGAAATGTAAATTCTCTCTTGAGCATATATTGAAATTCTGGCTTTGTGTAGTATCTACTCTCAACTTGTAATTCAAAAATCTAAGACTTCTGTATGTTTTTCTAGGATGTAGTTTTCCTTTGTTATTTACAGTCTGTTGTAAGAAAGCTTCAAAGGATATTGGGTATTAGAGCACTACATCTTTAACTAGCTGGGACATAATACATGATTCGAGTCCCCAATATTTTCTAACAGTAAGGTTTGTTTATTAAAGAAACCCCATGCTGTGACTGAATCAGTCTAATAGAAGCCAAGTTTGAACTTGAACATTCAAATGTATGCCCATATATCTTGGGCATATATCATATATAATGATGTGGGGTCTAGACATCTTTCTGGGTTTGTTTATGTCTATTATGGATTCCCCTCATTATCCATGCCGTTTGAAGGGAGACCCCATAGATTCAGCTAGTTTATTACATACTTTCTGTATTTTAAGACTAACTCAGAGTTCCAAGTGGCACATATGTTCCAACTTGGAAGGTTATTTTCTCACTTTCCTGCTTTATGATGATGATTAAGGAAAAATAGAACAAGATTTTAGGGAATGATGACATGTTTGAGAGTGGCTAACTATAATCCTTTTGGCTATGTTTCAAATATGGTTTTGTAATCTTTATGTTTATTATGCCATTCTTCCTAACATTTTTTGACAAGTTGTAGTTATAACATCTGTTTTCTTATTTTTAAAACCATATTGTGTACCATCTGTTGTTTCATTATCATTAATTATAACTTTTAGAATTTAATATATGTAGGTAAAGACTTTAACCTTTTCAATATTACTAATTTTACAATTTATGTATACACAATATATTCAGAATGCTAGTTACAGGTGAATAAATATACCTGAATACATTTTAGATATAAAAACAAAAACATTTCTGTTTCTAGTTACTGTTATAAATTTGGGACAAGTAATTCATGATCACTTGACTAGCTGCCTTCATTGTTGTGCTGTTGTTTTTGTTGTTAAAACCACTCCCCTTAACATTTACTATACTTTATACAATTAGGTATCTCTGTGCATAGCTCCTTAATTTTAAAGAAACCACTATTCATATTTTTATGAGTTGCAAAGCTATTTTTTCCTAAAGTAAAATAAATAAATCAAATAACATAAGAACTTTCAATAAATATTGAAGGAGGTGGATTGTCATCTGAATTTATCATTATGGGTATTTTTTGAGGGGGTAATATAGAACTTGCTATAAATATTCATCATGTTCTTAAATCTAGAGATATTCAATGATTAGGTGATTTTATGCCTGTTTATGCTGGAAGGAACAAAAGAAACTTTAAAAACTGAAAGCATAAACATAATTGAACCACCCACTTAAAAGAGAAATTGGAATAGATGTTTTCCAGGGGAGAACATGCTTTCTGTGTAAAAAGAGCTGGTGTAACAAGAAGTCATCTATTCTTGATTTCTTTAGACAGCTAGAGCTTTGTGCCTTGTCTAGTTTCTGTGTTTTAAGAGCTTGTTCTGTGTAGCAGAAATAATACAATAAATGGGTTTAACCACATTTGTCTCAGCTAGACAGTCTGCTTTGTCAGAGATTGCTGGTACAACATAAACAAATTATGTGTTTGTAGTGCTTTTCAATGAAAGCCTATCTAACAGAGCTGAGATTGTGTTTCAGCAGCTGTAGATTTAATCTCCTACCTGTCAGTTAAAACAGGCATTTCCTGAGCCAGATAAGGACTGGTTGTAGAGCAGAGAAGTAGTCACAGCTGGACAAAGACCTATTGTTATTGGCTGATAATTTCTAGGTAGATTCAACTCCTTATTCTACCATGGAAACCACAGTCACAGTGCAGTATTAAAGAAGCGAGTTTGGACTTTTTTATTTTTAAATCAAGAAGAGTTAAAGAGAATCAAAACTAGGCTTTGTGTCACTCATTTTGGGAAATTGTCATATTTAATTAAAAAAAAATACCTACAGCTTTGATCATCACAATTTTAGATCATTGTATCTGTGATATTAGGGCTATGAAGAATGCCTGTTCACAGATTTATAACTGCATATTTAGAAATTCAAGTAATAATACAAACTACCTAAAGTCAAAAAATTAAATCTATGGATTGCTGTTTTACCATGTGACTCACATATCATGAGTACTATGACTATGAGTCCTGAATGTTCTGGAACAGATCTAATGTTACATATCTGTTCTGCAATAGGTATGTGTACACTTCTACATTTCTTCTTTTCCTTGTATCCTGATTTTCAAGGAGAAAAATATGTTCCTTGTTGTAGCTATTGGAGAATTGGAGAGTAGAGAATGATGGAAATAAGAGTTAAATAACTTCATTCAAATAAACATCTTTGGTCCTTCCTCCCTCCCTCCTTCCCGCCCTTCCTTCCTTCCTTCTTCCTCCCTCCCTCCCTTCCTCCCTCCCTTCCTTCCTTCCTTCCTCTCTCTCTTTCACTCTCTTTCAGAAGTAGGGGAGTGGGGTTCCCTTTTTTCCTTTGGTTCACCTTCTTACCCATAGAAATTTATAAAGCTAAGTTGAACTGTTACAAAATTGGTAGAATTGGTTTGGAGAAAATATCTATCTCTACCTTTGTGTAAGTTATAGAATTATTATGAGTATCACCTCGTAAGTCAGAAATAACTAATGGTAAGTCAGAAATAACTGATGGATTGGTCCTTGTGTTTATACTGACTTGTAGCAGTCTAAATCCACAACTTTTCAACTGTCAGTTTACATTTCAATTTTAAGCCAGTGCAGCAGCTCACACTTGTAATCCTAGCACTCTGGGAGGCCGAGGCAGGAGGATTGCTTGAGGTTAGGAGTTCAGAGACCAGCCGGAGCAAGAGTGAGACCCCCTCTCTACCAAAAATAGAAAAAATTATCTGAGTGAGGTGCCATGTGCTTGTAGTCCTAGCTGCTCAGGAGGCTGAGGCAGGAGGATGGGATTGCTTGAGCCCAGGAGTTTGAGGCTGTAGTGAGCTATGATGATGCCATTGCATTCTAAGCAGGGTGACAGAGCAAGACCCTGTCTCAAAACAAATAAATAAATAAATAAAAATGAAAATAAAAAAAATTTCAATTTTTAATAATCCATGAGTTCTTAAGTTTAAAAATAAACATATATATCTTAATTTAGGTAAAATTTTTATAATTAAGTTTTTAGTTAACGTTTTTATAGTAATCTCATTTTGCAAGAAGCTTTTATATATATCATTTCGATCCTTACAAAGTATTTGTACAATAAGTATAATACTGGGTTTTGCAGTTTACATTTGCTGAAGTGTAAGGGAAGAGTGGGCAGTAATTGGGTCAACATCGTGGGTATAATAGACAGCAGTAATTAAAAAGACAAAACAAAAAACCACGACATCCTTGCTTGCTTGCTCCCTCCCTCTCTTCCCTTTTTTCTTTAGTTTTCCTTTCATGTTTTTCTTTTCTTAACATCATATGATTAAGACAAAGCTGTCTCTTATTATCTTTGTTTTTTTGGTTGTACAAAGATTAATTAAGATTTTACATTGTGCCTACCTTTAAATCTAAGATATACAATACTTCTCTTTCTTTATTTGCTTACTGTTAAGAATCGTCATCAAGGGCAATATAATACTGTGTTTTTGATAGACTGAAGTAAAAAATTAATGTATTAAAATAGAGGATAAAGGAATATTAGAATTTCTTAGTAGGATTTCTTTGTTTGAAAGAACATGTGGAAGATTCAATGTTTTCATTTGCCATTTTGAATTCTGATTATTTTTTTTCTCTTGACCTGAGTGGACCAGCATCTTTCCACTTCTCTTTGGGCTTATATTTCTTTTTAGCTGTAATTGCATTGAGTCATTGATTGCATTGAGCTATTGCTAATTAGCCCTAAACAATGTTATCGGCCTATTACTCTTTGTAAGAGCAGGAGTATCACAAGAGGTGAATTACTGTAGCATTTGACTATATATTGTAAATTCCAACTTCATTTGGCAAATATGACATTAGTCTCAACTACTAAAACCAAAAAAAACAAGAGAAGTTTTATTTAACCAGTGTTTGAGCCAGTATGTATAATTAAATTTTCTACTTTTGTGATCTTTATTAATAGTTGATTTTTCCCATGGAAAAGCTTATAGGTAACTTGAATTATTTTTAAATATTCCTATATGTCCTACACAGAGACTGAATTAAGCATTTGCATTTTTAGTTTCTGTCAATAAACTTTTCTGCTGCCCCAAATTTTATTAAAATACATAATATTTGGGGAAAAGAATTACAGTGATGCAGTAGTATCCAATTATATTTTGATTTCTTATACTCTTCACTGTAGGCATTAAAGAGTACAAATGTTTGAAAATGATGTGCTTCTGTGTCTCATATGCAATCACTGGACACATTACATTTTTGTCAGGCAGTCAATCACATATTTACTCTTTGCTTGGCATATTTGGAGGCACCATCCTAGGAGTATATTAAGATTCTATCTGCAGGATGTTTTCCTTCTATTTGATCAGAGGATATGGAAGAAGGAAATAAGTCACCATTATCCTCATTTTGGCTATATTGAGGTAGTTTCTAAACTGATCTCTCTATTTTCATTCTTGCCCTATTATCACCAATTTTCCTCACAGCCACTGGAGTGATCTTTATAAACCTAAATTAGGTCTCATGCCACTACTTTCTTGTAAAATTCTCTGGTATCTTACCATCACACTCAGAATAAAATCCAATTTTTTTACTGTTTTCAACAAGACCCTAAGTGATATGATCTCTACCTGTTTCCCCTATCACTCTCTGCCATTAGATCTCTAATCTTTCCCCTACCACTCTCTGTGCTCATTCTGTTTTGGCCTTACTAGCCTCCTCACCCAATCCATTACTGCCTCAGGGCCTTTGCACTTACATGCCTGCTGTCTGAGTTGCTTTTCTCTTAGCTAGTCCCATGTAACATTTCCTCAGGTCATTCAACCCTGTGCTATATTATCTCCATAGAGAAGCCTTCCTTGACCATCCCTTTTCCAAGATAGTCTTCTCTACTTCCTACCACTACCTCCACTTTCTGTCCTCTACCTCTCACATTCTATATAGTTATGTTACTTTATTTTTCCTCGTAACACCTATTATCCACTGACATGTATTATATTTATATATATTAGTTCATGTGTGTATTTGTATACAAACACACATACATGTATATATACATATACACATGTACATACATATATACTTTTCATTCGTATGTTGTCTGTCTTCTCTAGAAGATGATGGAAGGGAATATTGTCTGTTGCTGTATCCCCCAGTGCTTAGAATAGTGTTAAATATTAAAATAAACACTGGTCTAATGAATGAATGAATTTATCCACATAAAAAAACCATTCCACAATATATGTGTGTGCAATACATATTTTGATAAAGGGAAAGAAATTTTCATTGGGGACTTTTCATAGAAAAGTTGAATTTCAGCTGAAACTTGAAGAATAGGTCTGAAGAATAGGTCAGATTTGGGAAGGCAGAAAGGAGAGGAAAGATTATTCTGTATGGTGAGAAAAGTGACATGAACAAAGACTTAGAATCTGTTGAAAGAAAAAGGAGAAAGATTATGGTAAAGGTTAGTTGGGAAAGAGGCTTGAGGGGTACGTTAAGAACATCTTGTGGAGGGACAGCCTAGGCTAGGGAGTTTAGACCTTCCCTTCTTTAACAGCAACATTTCCTTAGGGTATCTAAGTTATTTAATATGAAGATAGTATTAGATAAAAGTAAGAAAAATAAAGAAAATTGATTTTTAAAAAATCAGCACATTAGCTTATCCTTGTAATCATTGTCAGTGTTGACTTTTTCTTTCATTGAGTTGGGGTAGCAGGTGTAGGAGTGCGGGTGTTTTTGTGTGTAATGTGCATGCTGTGGGGGTGGGGTAGGTATTGCAAGTTATGCTCCAAAATGACATTACAGTGCACATCATTAGCTTTTTGCTCTAAAAAGGCTAGAGTATGATAAAGATTGAAAATCTGAAGGCTACTTGACTTGTGATTGTCATTGTTTATGCCTTTCCTCAGTATACGGTTTTTATAAAGATCACCTTCCTTTACTTCCTTGCCTCCAAATCATATGTTCATGCACCATCACTTACTGATACTTTCAAGGAAGTCACCTTTTCATGGCTGAGGCCCAGCTGTCAATAGCTTAGACATATTATTTGTGTTCTGTTCAGAGTTCCCACAGTATGTTTCTCAGGCCTCTTTGCTTATGATGAAACTGCTCCTACTCTCCACAGTAACTGATGCTCAAATGTTTTTCTGTCATTCATTTAATATTACATGATAAGTACACTGTGATATAACAAAAAATTTTCATTATTATTTTGGAAAATTGTATTCCTGACTCTTCTGATGAGAACATCTTATTAATTCTGTCAGTAAGGATTATAATTGATGATGATAAAATTATTAAAGAAGCTTAGAGGCATCTCTAAATTTTACTATAGAGGAATTTCAACAGATGTAATATGAGTACTCAGTCATTAAAAAATATCTTGAAATAAATGAATAAAGTCATTTTTTGTATTTTCTTACCAACTAGGAAACTTCAAAGTTAGACTATGGCATGGCCAAAAGAAAAGATGAAATATGTGTGCAGCAGATTTATATTCCTATTACCTTGATTTGAAGATTGTAAAGGGTGAAATGACTCTGAATTGATTCAGCAGACTAAAAACTCATCAGAATTGTTACAGTTTAGTTTTTAAATAACATAGAATAAAAGTTCTTTAATGCATTTATGCAACAAATATTTGTTGAGACCCTACCCTGTTCAAGGTCTTTTACTGAGCCCTGGGGAGATACAAAGTCCCTGCCTTTAAGTTGCTTATGCATAATTTTAACAAGACCTGTAGTTTAAGATGTAAACCTGCATTTCTGGATGAGGAATTTAATAATTGAACTCTGGTCATTGCTAACAGAATAAGGTGTATAAAATACTTCAGGAGTAAAAGCCAGATTGCCTTCATTACAGGTCAAAAGTTTAAGAAAGGTTTATATCTGAATTTGGTTGTTACAAAGAGAGGAATATCATATTCTTCACAAATGTTACCATGTATTTATACAAAATTTGAAAAAAAATTCATCTTGGCAAAACACTTTGATCATTTTGTATTTAATGGGGTTTCCATTTAAGAACAACAATCATTAGTCTCTAATATGTTTCATACTTCTCTGGAAATAAGACAGGGTGGAACTAGAAACATTCATCTTCACTAGTCTTTGGAAATATCTAAAGTAATTGACTAGCTCAGTCTTCTGTGATGGCCTGGTGACCACTAACTGTGACTATTTGCATAATAGTCAACTCTTCACTTCTGTAGTGATAACTGTTTGTATCTGATTAAAATTAAGACTGTTTTAGTTCTCTTGACTTTTCCAGAAGTTGCAGAAATTGAGATTTGCTGTTCTGCTTTAACCAAACAAATGCACACATGGGGATAACAATATGCTGAGTTTATGCAGATTTTACAGCACGAATCTGAATAAAATACCCACTAATAGATCCTTAAGGAGTAATAAACACACATGAATTTTCCTTAGTTGCACTTTAAAGTGATTTTAACATACTACTAGACCTTAACAATAATATTTAATTGACAAGATTATGCATTTGTATGGATTGAAAAGGTGGTAGATATCTAATTCCAAATGAATCATAAATTTTACTTTTGCATAACATGTTTTATTAATTTCTTTATGGCCAGGATATTCTATTTCCCTCCTGGTGAGAGTTTCTTAAAACATAGTAAGATAATTTAAACACATTTAATTAACATTTATCATCCATTTTATAAAGTAATCTAACTTATGTCTTTTCAAATACTCTGAAAATTTTTCTGGGATATAGACCACAGAAAGACTATAGAATGATGTAATAACTAATGGAATTTTTGTTTTAATTTGCTTCTCTTTTTAAGCAAAACTTTCCTTTCTCTGTTGGCCTTATTCCAAAGTAAGCTGACAAACTGAATGAGTTATACAGTATGTCAGTGAAAACAAACCTAGCACCACTACCTGACAAAATAAGGCTATGGGTGTCTCTAAGGCATCTTTATATTGCTAGTGCCTAGTGATATAGGAATATAGTGATATCTAGGCATATAGTGATAGGTACTCAATAAATAGCTGTTGAAGAGTTGAATTAAGATAGGCACTGCTGCCTTCTCTTATGGAGTAACATGTTTCTCAGGAGTCTAAGAATTCATTGCATACGTGTTGAGCTCTTCATTTCATGGAATAAGGGGACAAATAAGTAAGAGATACTAGGAATTAAGATTATGTTAGTGCTAAACCCATGTTCTTTGAAAATTTAATATTAAACAGAACATGTACACATGAATGAGAGATAAAGTAATAACATTTGATTACTGATGGTCCTGGTAGATTAATGAGATAATTGCCCATTTAAAAACAATGCAAATAGAGCAAATATATACAATATAATGAGAATATAAATGGAGGTGTTAACTCAAGGGACAGGATTGGCTCTTTCATGGCTATTAACATTTCTCTCTGAGTATATACCTAAAGAAGATTTTTAAAACGTGTGCCATTGACCTGACAGAGTCATTGTGCTCTTACTCTAAAAGATGATTTCTCTCCTTCATAGTGCTAGACTATGAAGTGGATTTTAAATAGCTATCTTAAAGAACCAACCTAGGAAATAAAATTGCTTTGTTTGCATGTTTTACTCTTGGCACTGTGGGGTGGGGACACAGTGAAGCTAGTGACAAGATGTGTTTTTTTCCATTTCTCATTTCTTCAATGAATATTTTGGATATTTTGTTAAGCATATTTAATAGTCTAAATTATAAAAGAGATGTAAACTACTGGAGCTGCTTTCTCTTTATTCCTTTAAATTAACTTTTTATTGAAGTATAATATATATACACAGAAAAGTATGTGTGTATATATATATAAAAGAATAAAGTTAGCCCTTTATTAATGTTCTAACTAGAGCATATGATTTTGAAAAATCAAACCCTGAGTTTTTAAAAGGATGCTTTTAAACCATAATATCTTCAGTTTTTCTACTTTTTCAGGGGTTTTGTTAGCCTACCAGTGTGAATTTTGAAGAGTGCTAGCAGTAGTAAGTAATATTCTAGGAAGATGTTGCTTTATATAGTGAATGTTAATAATGGTAACAATGTATTTTGTAAATTATCTTGATGAGACCTGAGAAAGGATAAAGGGGAGAGGAGGAAAGAGGAGAGAGGGGAATCAGGAGAGGGGAGAGGAAAGAGAAGGGGGGGCAGAGAGAGAGAGAGAATGAGAGAGAGAGAGAGAGAGAGAGAGAGAGGTGGGGGGGGAGAGAGAGAGAGAGAGAAAGAGAGGTGGGGGGGAGGGAGAGAATATCCTGCCAATAACAAATAACAAACAAACAGAAACAACACAGGATCCTCTTCTGGATGCAGTTACATTACTTGTACAATGTGTATCAATTGGATGAGGGTGGAAAACATTTGGGAAGATGGGACTCCTCTCAAATTCTCTAGAAAATGTGTGTCCTAAGTTTGCTCCTGATGAAATTAGAGTTTGAGCATTTTCCTGTTGAAGCTAGGTAGGTTCTCTAGCAGCAGAATTTGATATACTCCGTTAGCTGTAGCAGCCAAGGACTTGCTAAATAAGACAAAGGAAAAGAAAACAAAGTTATATCAAGATATATTTAAAAGATATTCTTAAGTTCTCTTCTGTAATGAGAACTATTAAAGCTTAATACCTTTCCCAGATGCATTAACAATACTACCCTGTGGAAATTGGTGGTCAGAAGACTAGCTCTTAGGTCCTAGATGGCTGGTACTCAACCGTTGATCAGTTAATACAAAATACTCACTGTGTTCTTAGTCCTGTGATAAGTGCGACAGGACATACAGAAATATAAATGTCACAGGCCATTCAGGACACTCAGTGTACTTGCTGAGAGATGATTAGTAAATTGAAGCAATTAGTGAATAGCCAGGTAGGCTGCATAATTTATCTCCTTTGTGTACTTCAGACTATGGCCAACCAAGAGAAGTTCAATATGTTCACTACTGAATTATGCTTTCTAAAGAAGGGCAAAGCAGAGTCTTAACATTCTAGAATGATTTTAACAAAAAAGTTTAAAACTAAAAGGGTTTCTGTTAAGACATGAATTTATCCTATCAAATGAGACTTTTTCTCTCCTGAGTCTCCAGAATTAACTGAGGTCCATGTACTGTGGTTTGATGTGCACTTTTTGCAGTAAGAAGACATCTCCCTGACCTTGAAGGCTTTTCATGTAAGATTTCTGGGGACTTTATTTCTTTTGCTGTGGATGCTGCAGCTTTTACTACAGTGGTAACACTTTATGCAAATGAGTCATTTTTTCTTTGCAATAAAAAATATGGCCATTAAGAAAATTGACCCCTTTCCTCTGTTTCTGTCTACACCCTCTCTCTCTTTCTTGATCTCTGTATTTTCTCTCTCTCTCTCTTTCCCTCCTCTCTCTGTCATGACATAAGCATGTTAGAAACATTCCTTTTGACAGTTTAAAGAAGCTTTCTTCAATTAAACCACATAAGGGATGATTTTCTAGAAATAAAGCATTTAAAATATCCTCACTTGTTCACTGTCTTTAATTCAGTAAGAGGTACTAATATGCACGAGATTTTCAATACAACTACTTACTGCCCATCACTACAAAAAAGTTAAATAATCTTTATGAAAGAGAAAATGAGCCCCCCTGAGTGTCACTCTGTTTGCATATTAGCATGTAGCCAGGTCTCTGCCAAGTTGCTTTCTGACTGACTGCTACAGATGCTCTTTCTCAAGTATTCTGAGTCATATCTTTACTGCAAGTCTTCAGGGACAAACAATAGCACCTGTTCCTCACAAGATATCAGGCCAGTTAGCCCATTCATGTATCTTTAATGAAGCTCTGGGGCAGATGGCAAAAAATGGCATCATCAACAACTTAGCACAGAGAAAACAAAGGGGATAAGTGTTGATGCAACAGTGCTGTTTTACGAATTGGAAGAGACAGAACCTAAGTGTTTCATATGCATCTGCTGCTGTCTTGATTCTCTGAAAGACATGAGGAACACCCTAGCAATTAAAATTTCTGGGCATGTAGGCCTAGGCATGTAGCCTATTTGATCAAGAATGTGTTCCCTACCCTCTCCAAATGGGAAACAATTTGGTCATGGATTGTAGAAGTTTGGAATTAATGGACAGTGTGCTTTGGGGTACATTTATCCCTTTCCTGATGCACCAAGCTTTACCCATGATGGGGTTTCTGGTTTCTTGTTAATCATTCAAGTTACATACCCAGCCAGATAGTGCTTGTTTACAAAACAATAAAAATAATGCAGTTGTTATGTTTAGAGATATATTTTAGCCACATCAAGTTTTATTCTTTGTACTAACAAAATCAATTTTACTTTCTTATCTATAGGATAATTAAAGAATTTTGAATTTGAGCTTAGGAAAAGTTATACTTTCAAGAAAAATGATGCTATTTGAAATTTTGATAACTTCTTGGAAAAGACATGTGGAGACTGGTCACTATTTGATGCAGTGAAGGGAATTCTATTACTTTTTATTCTTTAGTAAGTATTTTTGGGGGTTGCTGTTTCCCATATGACTGCCTTTCCTGACATGCCACCAAATAGGAAAATAGGATGATGAGAAGGAAGAGGCAAAAGCAGGATTACATTCTTCAGAGCAGGGTGGGTCTTTTCTGTATCTTCAAAATTCTTTATCTGGCCTAAGCATTGGCACTCATTGCAATGACCTTAATTCTCAACTTACATAAGAGGAAAATATTTTGGATGCTTATGTGATTCTTGTTTGGCTACCAAGCCCTCTTTCCTTGTTTTGTTTTTGTTTTTTTCCTTTACCTTGCTCTTGCTTTCCATTTGTGTTCCATATTCAACCAATAATTTTTTAGTAAGTACAATAAATGGAAAGTGATACGGTGGGGAACTTGTTGCTTTAATATAAACTTTCTGCTTCTATCACTTGCATTGGTTTATACTGGTGAGCATTTTATGGAAGACGGTAGTTGGAAGTATTCAATGACCCTCATTACCCTTGCTAATTTTAAAGTCATAATTTCTTTAACACACTGGGGGAATCTGAATAAAACTGTTGGATTGTATCAATGTCTGTTCCCTGGTTGTGATACTGTACTCTTGCAAGATGTTACCATTAGAGGAAACTGGGTTAAGGGTGCATGTGATCTCTGTATTTTTTATTATTAATATAACTGCATGTAAATCTCAATTATATTTATAAAACTGTCAGTGAAATCATTGTTATTGCAAAGACTTGTATTCTCTATGTCATTTAGATATGTTTTACAAAAGATGATTTCATGCTTCATATGATATGGTACTTAAAAATACAAACTTTGACCCTGGCATATCTGGACTTGAATCCTGGCTCCGCCACTTTTTGATTGATGGTATTACTTAACCTCTCATGGCTTTGTCTTTCTTATTAAATGAATATGAATAATAACAGTAAGTACCTTTTAGGGTTTTGAGGATTAAATGGGAGAGGACATTTAATTCACTTTTCCAGTGCTTAACATATAGAAAACACTAAAAAATATTAGCTGCTGTGGTTGTTATTGTTATTATTATTGTCATTATCATTGTCATCACTATTATTACTTATGTCATTAGAGCTAAAAGAGAAACTTTTCATCATCTTCTCTCAGTCTACATTCTAACTAGCTACTGGATACGCTGACTTCTCTTTAATAAAGGGCATTTTGAATTTTCACATCGTTGTTTTACTTAAAATAAGTTAAGGACAATTTTATCATTTGAAACTAAATGATCATTGTTAATGAATATACTGTAATAAAATACTGGAATTAATGATAGTAGATATTCAGATCAAGTGTGTTCTGGGTAAAGATCAGAGAAAGGAAGGAAGAACTTGATATAAAATTGAACAACATTCATAGTAACCAAACTCCAACAATATACCTCTGAAATGCAAAATTATTTTCAGCTGGAGACCTCCAGGTTTTCTCTGCTAAAACAGTATATGAAAGTGATTTCTCTCTTTTATATTACTGAAGTCCATCTGGTGTAGTGGAAAAAACACTGAACAGGGTGATTAGCAGTTCTGGACTCTAGATCCAGCTCTGTCACAGGTTTTGTAACCTTAGGCTCGTATCTTTTACCTTCTCTAGCCACGTGTTTCCCTATGTGTAAATTCTGAACGTTGGGTTAGATTAGTGATTCTCAAAGCATGGTCCTTGGACTAGCAGCACTAGCTTCACCTGGGAACTTGTTAGAAATGTACATTCCCAGGCTCCCACCTCAGATTTACTGTTTCAAAGACTCTGAGAGTGGGGCCAAGCAATCTGTGTTTTAACAAGTCCTTTGGATGTTCTGATGCATACTGAAGTTTGGGAATTATTGCTGTAGATTAAGCTTTAGTCTAAAATTTAAATTTAAATTTAAATCCCAAAGTTTCTGATTTGGTAGGTATGGGGTGTAGTCCAACAATTTGCTTTTCTAAAAAGTTCCCAGATGTTGTGATGCTGCTGCTCAGGTGCCACACTTTGAGAACTACTAGGTTAGATTATCTCTAAGCTCTATTCCAACTCTGTGTTCCTATCATTACTCTTACTTTCACAATGTCTTCTGTCCTCCTTATTTACTTTGTCTCTCAACGTACTGAAACAGCCTCTTAGTTAATGGTTAGCATTTAAAGCTTCTAACATATCTTACCTTGGAGAGTGTGCTGTACAGAAACTTCCCTAAATTCTTACAACTTATGTTAATATAAAACACCTACAGCTCTTTGGCATTAAATATGACCCTAAACAGTTTGGTTAGTTATCTCATGCACATGGACAGTTACAGAAGAGATAACTTCAGACACTATGATTCAAGAATGAAGGTCTGGTTCCTAATTGCAATTGATATCCTCATGTTCTCATAATCTGAAAAGCTTGGGTGGCCAATGTAAAAACAAAATTATGTTTTCATTCTAAGATGCTGTTTAATGAATAACACTAAAGATCTCAAATTACATTTTCAAATGATCCTTGTAATCCCACCTCTTCTCTTTCATGGTCTTCTAGATACTTGGGATGGGATAATGCTCCGTGAGGCATGTTGTCTGCTAAGAACATGACAAGCCTCTGCTGGCCAAACTGAATTATTTAGTTGGTTCATGTTTTCTTTCTTTAAGTGGAGTTATGGGTAAGATTAATTATTTCTTGTTTTATCAGTAATTTGATAATTTTCTAGTCCTTAATATGTAAACTATATAAGAAAAAAGCAAGGATCTAACATTTACTGTGACAGGCACTGTGCCATAAGCTTTACTTTTATTATCTATTATTAAATAATCATGTAAGATAGTATAATTAGTTTCAGTTTTAACATGAGGAAATAGTCTCAGAAAGGTTAAGTAACTGTACAAGATCATGCAGCCAAGAAAATAACAGTATAGAGATCTGAGCTCAGATTTGTTTGCCAACAAAGCTTTTGTAGGCACCTGGTAAGTTTTCAATAAATACATGTTGAATGAATGAATTAAAGGAATGATTATAATCATACTATCTTATTAATGTTGACTTTTAAACAATCATAGAATTATAAAGTTGGAAAGACTCTAGAGATTATTATTTAATCAAGTTTTTAGTTATGTATCTACTTTAAAACATCTCTAACATGTGGAGGTATACAGCCTTTTCTTGACTATCTCTAGGGAAAGGGCATACATACTACCTCTTTAATCAGAGTGATTGTGGAATAACTTATTAGAAAATTCTTTGCATTAAACTTCCCTAAAATTTCTTCCTTTTGAGCTTAGTTCTGTCCTCTGTAACCACTCTGTCTTAATTAATCTTTCTTCCATATATCACTTTCAAATATTTGAAGATAACCTTATTTGTTTTCTCTCCCAAGCTAGATATTCTGATTTCTTCAACTACTTCTCAAGATCCCTCACAGATAATAGCAACATAATAAATGTTTGTTAAATGAAAAAAGAGAAGAATAAATAAATGTGACACCCAGATTTCCTCCCTCACTTTCTGGTCCCCTTCTTTAGAGTGTGAGCCATCTGTGCTATGTTCTAGGTGCTAGGACCATATTTCTAGAGGAAAATGACGTGATTTTCTTTGATGTGTTCTTGTAGTGAACAATTGTCATCCACAAAAAATGCTGCATTTTATTTTCTGGCATAGAACAGTACCATGTCTCTGACATTTCAGGTTTGCATCAGGTCACAACAGCTGAAGTTGAGCTGCAAACCCAGTGCTTTTCTTCAGGGTTAAAGGCAAGACCTGGACACTAGGGGATCAGGTCTAATTTAAGCAGGCTAAGTTTGTACTCTAATGTTCGAAACTTGGGCTTACCTCAGCTAAAATGAAAGAAATAGCTGCTCAAAGCTAGTTTCTTTCACGCCCCACTGGCAAGGTAGTAATTGCACAAAGACCTTTTTATTATAAGTTGATTTTCCTGAGAAATGAATTCAGAAAAATACTGTAAAGTGTTTATTTTTTTGCTTGCCCTTTATTAACCCACATCTTAGGGCTTTCCCTAGAGAAAATCTGTTGGTAAATGAAACCTCTTAGACCCACACAGAAGCATTTTTTGCACTGTATCCCTGGCTATGGAGGGAACAGGGACAGGACAAGGCAAGTTGGTGCTATTTTAACAGGGTCATTAGCCAGTACATGGAATTTTGCCTAAAGAGAATATTTAGGAATTTAAACAGGGGAAGGGTTTGGGTTTGGTTGAATTACTGGTAAAGGTTTGTATCTTGAATAGGGTATAATACAACTTTTTTATATTGGTAAAAAGGCTAAAGACCCTGTTTGAACTTAAAGATCATTTTTTTTGGTACATCTTATTTTGATCTTTAAATAAGAAAAGTCCTATATTCAACCTATAAAATTGTGCCTTGAAAGCCAGGACAAAACCTTCCTGTCATGCTATCCTGGAATCAGAAAGCATGCATAAAGAAGGGAGCTAGGAAATTAAAATGTGATTTTCACAAGCATGATTCTGTCATAGCTCTTATTTTCTTTATATGGAATACAAATACTGATATAGAGTAAAGATTTTTCTATTTTGCATTTTTGTGCTCTTTGATACATTTATTGAGGTCAAATGAAATTTGATATAGTAGGATTTATTATGAAATGCTCTCTGAATACAACTCCATAATTACTGAGCTACATGGTAGTGCATAAAGCTGTAAAACTGCTTAGCCAGACAAGCAATTTATATGTTACATCAAGGTGTGTACGGCGAAGAATATTAGTTTAATTGGGAGCCAAGATGTAGTAGCCTTAAATCTGAAGAGCTATATGTTTAACATAATGCAGTGAGGTTTTGAAATAAGATACCTAAACTGGGGAGATATAGCTTTTAGAATATATAACAATTAGATATTATTTTCTGTCTAAGGATACTAAATACTATTCTCAAAATAAAGCACAGAATGCAAAGCAAGTGAAAGGGCAAAACCTCTCAACATTGTACAGTGTAAGAAAAGAAGCAAACTCATTTCTTCTAGTTCTTTGTTTGAAAGAAAGAAAATAAAAGAGAAAAAGTCAAGAGGAAAGAAACCAATTAACTACAGTATGGTGGAAGTAGGGATGAAGCAAATTCACAATGAAATTATGTCCTTGGTATGCTAATGGCATCTAATAAAAGTGAGTTGGTAGATTTTGCCTGAATTTTCTCAGATTGCAGATTTGGAATGAGGTTAGAGGTGAGTGGCTGTGTGGGTACCAGCACACCACCAGGAGTGAAAAACAAATACTTCTTGGCATACATTTGCTCTCTGTCTGATCATAGGCTCTCTTCTGTTTAGCAGGTTCAGGGTCACATGCCTCCGCTCATGATCCCAATTTTTCCACATGACCAGCGGACCCTGGCAGCAGCTGCTGCTGCCCAACAGGGATTCCTCTTCCCCCCTGGAATAACATACAAACCAGGTAAGTAGAGAGGGATTTAACATTCTTTTAGAAATGGTCATATCCACATGTTTTGCTTAGTATTCACAACAAACACAGGAACATAGAAGGGAACTATGAATAAAAAGATCATAAAAGCTTATTTTAAAGTATTAATAAAATTAGAATTGTGAAGAACAGGCATTGTAATAAACTAATTGATTGCTAAAAACTTTTACATTCTCTTCTTCCACTTGAGTTTGTTCTAAATTCACAGATAAAATACTGCTTTCCCTGGGGACTACAACATTTTTGTCAGCTCTCTCTCATACCTTTACTGTGAATAATTGTTTTTGGTTAAAGATCCTTTCCTCTTCCTGAGAGCTTTTACACTCTGGGAAAGTGATCACGTATATTATAAAATGTTGTTATTGTGTGTTGTCAGATTTCTCTTGGAAAAAAGTTAAAACTCGGCTGATTTAATTAGCTTACTGCTAATAGGTAAAATTCTTTTTGATTTTAGTCCAAATAATGAAGCATTCAGTAATATTTTTTCATTCATCTTTGAACCTCAAAAAACAGGTCGTGTAACCTTGCAGTAAAATGTGTTTTGAGATGATTTTGCAAATGTTATGATTTTTCTTTATTCCTCTGAGTTTACTGGACTCCTGGGGAATTCAATTAGGGCCATAATGGTTTGAAGCTTCTTTCAGAGCCTCCTTGTAAACAGGGCTTTAAATGTTTAAAGATATGTTGCCAAAGGAATCCAATGTAAAAAGATAGTCAAGTAAATAAAAGCCAACCTTAATTTCATTTGTGCATTCTTTGTAAGTGACCTCAGCTCAGAAGTAGTGACCTTGTTCTACTCATTAATAATTTCTGTGTCAAGTTCTTTTTAACATATTAACCTGATTATATTAACCATCAAATCTGAGTACAACAAATCTGAGTGCAGCAATTTCTTTGTGTATGTGGTTTATAAAGTGAACAAAGGCATTTTAATATGCTTAAAGCAATAATAAAATATAAATCACTTTACTAAAATTCTGAGTAAAGAAGATTACTAAATAGCATAAAAACAAACCTGGTATGTTTTAACATCTATTTTAATTGCTTGTTGCCATTGATTACTTTTTTGCATTTGATAGCGAACTCCCTTGCTTATAAGAAAAGGTAGGATGTCTGTAGCAAAACTCAAATGATTCAAGAAGTAGAGATGTAAAGGGATTGGCTAACTTAAGGACTGACTGACAATTCTTCAGATATAAATGAGTCAAACCGGTATTACCAAAAAGTTTGTGGATACCTGATTAAAAAATAATTGTGCCATTCAAATTGTTAAAAATTTATTTTTCTAGAGCAGAATTTTTACAGCAAGTTATACTTCCTATGAAATTGGCATCTATAATAAAAGCAATAGTATATTTTGTCAGAGAATGTTTTTGTGAATGATATGGTTCAGTCCTTCTCTGATCTCTGTAAGTCTGTAAGTTGTTCTGAACTATTTCTTCATCTTGACTTCCTTTGGAACATTGATGTAAACTAAATTTACTATCCTCTTCTGAATTCGAGTTGCCACTCCTATACCAGTCCTAGAAACATTTTAAATGAACTATATATGGAAACTCTCTATTTGATTAAAGTTAAAATTTTCCACATTTCAAAATCAGGTATGAGCCTTATTTTCTGTTAGACAGAGATATCTTGTAACTATGTTACTTACCTAATTTTCTTAAAATAATGTAATTTTTCATGAGGGAAAATATTATATTGACAATGAATTTAGACCATTTTGTAAAAGTCTCAAACAGCATCAATGAGATTGTAACATGTACCTAAGAAGAATATAGAGACTGAGATAATATTGGGCAGGAGTTAGTTACTTCCATTAAACAGAGGGCAGCTTAGAGTAGTGTCCTGGGCACTAGAGTAGTTTGGGCAACTAGAGTAGTGCCCAAATACAGCAAAGCTGTATTTGATTATGTTGGCCAAACCCTCTTGAGTAAGGCAGGACAATAGGTTTGGAGATGTAGGAGGATTTTTAATCACAAGTAAGGCTGGTATAAAGGTGTTTATTTTCTAGTGACTCCTAAGTATGTCAGAGAATTTAATTAGTCAGAATTCTAAATCCTTTAATATTTTGGCTAATCTAGGCTTTATTATATAAAAATTATATTTCAAATGGATTAAAATTATATGTTCTTATGCTATTAGTAGAGAAATTACATGCCCAGAGGACTTAATCTACCTAGTGTTTTTGTCATTTTCATGAATTAGGGAAGGAGACTGCTATTGGAGTGGAGTCTGGACAAGCAAAACTTTTTTGCCCCAAACTGAGCTATAGTAACTTCATTTGAAATATATGTGAGACAATGACTAAATTTTTAGAAGAGGGTAACTTTGTTACATATAAAAGCCTTGAAATGGTAGTATAATTTATATTCTGGTCACTTAAGCAAGAGAATGAACAAGAGCTACCATGGTCTTAATAAATTAAAAAATAAATTTCTCTCTTCTTTTCCCTTTCTACTTTTCCATAACCTCAAATAATTCCATAGTGTTCTATTTTGTTAATCTGTATATCTGTCCTTATGCCAGTATCATACTGTTTTAATTGCTATAGTTTTGTAGTAAATTTTTAGGTGGGGAAGTGTGAGTCTTCCAACTTTATTGTTCTTTTCAAGATTGTTTTAGCTATTGGGGCCTTTGGTAATTCCATATCAATTTAAGAATTGTTTTTTCCATTTCTGCAAAAGAGATTGTTGTAATTTTGTTAGAGATTGCATTGAATCTGTAGGTTGTTTTGGGTAGTATTGACATCTTAACATGTTAAGTCTTTCTATCCATGAGCATTTCCATTTATTCATATCATCTTTAATTTTTTTCAGCAATGTTTTATAGATTTTAGTGTATATGTCTTTTACCTCCTTCGTTAGATTTATTTCTAAGTGTTTAATTCTTTTATATACTTTGTAAATAAAATTGTTTTTTAAATTTTCTTTTGGATTGTTTATTGCTGGTGTTTGTAAACACAGCTCATTTGTGTGTGGGGGGGGTTAATCTTATACCCTGCAATTCCGCTGAATTTGTTTATTAGCTCTAGCAGCCTTCTTGTGGATTCTTTGGGATTTTCTACATATAGTATTGTGTCATCTGCAAATAGAAATAGTTTTACCTCTCCCTTACCAACTTTGATACCTTTTATTTCTTTTTCTTGCCTAATAGCACCAGCTAGAACTTCCACTACAATGTTGATTAGCAGCAGTGAAAGTGGGCATCATTGTCTTTTTCCTGATCTTAGGAGGAAAGCTTTCAGTCTTTCACCATTGAGCATTATGTCAGCTGTGGGTTTTTCATAAATACCTTTCATTATGATGAGGAATTTTTTCTCTATTCCTAGTTTTCTGAGAGGTTTTTATCATGGTAGAATATTGGATTTTTGTCAAATTCCTTTTCTGTGTCAATTGAGATGGTTTGTGTTTTTTTCCCCTTTGTTCTAGTAACATAATGCATTATATTGATTTGATTATGTTGAGCCACTCTTGCATTCCTGGGATAAATTCCACTTCGTCATGGTGAATAATCTTTTTAATATGCCATCAGTTTTGATTTCATAATATTGTATCAAAGATTTTTGCATTTATATTCATGAAGGATGCTGGTCTGTAATTTTCTTTTCCTGTAATGTTTTTATCTGGTTTGGTATCAAGGTAATGTTGGCCTCTTAGAATTAGTTATAATAGAAGTCTTTCCTCTTCTTCAATTTTTCATAAGAATTTGAACAGGTTTGGTGTTAATTCTTCTTAAAATGTTTGGCTGAATTCATTGGTGAAACCATCTACTCCAGGGATTTTCTTTATTGGGAAGTTTTTGATTATTGATTCAATCTTTTTACTTGTTATAGGTCTGTTGAGACTTTTTTATTTCTTCTTCAGTGAATTAGATAATTTGTATTTTTTGAGGAATTTGTCCATTTCTTCTAGGTTGTCTAATTGGTTGTTGTATAGTTATTACAACTGTACAATTATACAATGTTTCTTTTTAATTCCATTGTTTTAGTTATAGTTAGCACTTATTGAGCACCACTTATTTGCCAAGATACTTCCCCCACGTGTGTGTGTGTGTAATCTCATCTAAGTTTCATAACAACTTTTGTGAAAAAGTGATAAGTGGTATTATCTCTAGTTCATTGAAAGGAAATAAAAAACTAACACTCAAAAAAGTTAATTGACTTTTTGAAGAATTTCACATTTAGAAAATAGTGGAGATAGACTTCAGACTGAAGTTCTCTTATTTGGTATTTCATACACTTGGGGACATGGTATAAGTGTGTGTGATCTTAAGAAAATCTGGCTTTTGTGTTGTGAATAAAATGTAATTTATATGTATGGGGTTATCCAAATGACATCTTGTGAAGCAATCCATTTTCATCTCTTCCAGAACATTTCAAAGCATAGGTGTGTAACCACTATTGGAATACTTGATTAATTATATGTCTCTATTTGGATTCTGAAGTTCTTCAAATTAGTACCCTCATTTTTATTTTATTTTATTTTAGTTTAGTTTAGTACACAGTTTTGCTCTGTTGCCCAGGGTACAGTGCCGTGCCATCAGCCTAGTTCACAGTAACCTCAAACTCCAGGGCTCAAGCAATCCTACTGCCTCAACCTTCTGAGTAGCTGGGACTATAGGCATGCCCCACCATGCCAACTAATTTTTTCTATATATTGTTAGTTGTCCAGCTAATTTCTTTCTATTTTTAGTAGAGACAGGGTCTCACTCTTGCTCAGGCTCGTCTCAAACTCCTGAACTTGAGTGATCCTCCCACCTCGGCCTCTCAGAATGCTAGGATTACAAGCGTGGGCCACTACGCCCAGCCTAGTGCTCTTATTTTTAAATGAGAGTGTTGAGGTATAGGAAGAAAATATGTTAATCTGTGTAAACTAACCTAGTTTTATAAACATACAGATTTATTTTAATTGTGTTCTCCTTCATATATGGAGGCTATATCATTGATTAGCTATCATGAAGACATGAACTTTGACGATTTTTTTAGCTGATTTCTTGTAATGCAGATAGATTTATTAGTCATTCACACTCACTTTTTCAACTGCCATTGTGACACATTGCGTGGATTTTCAAATGATTGGTCAAGGGTCTGAATGTAGCTGTGAAATAAGTAAAGAAATTAAGATTGATCCTTGATTCTTAGATTCCTTAATGGTATGCAAAACAATATAGGTAGTCTCATAAAAAGTCCTGGGAAAAATCTTTTCATCATTGATCTATTCTTTGATTAATAGAGAATGAAAAATTGTAGCAGGAGAAATAAGAACATGATGATCTCTGCAATATATACTGTGATTCTTGCTAATTTTTTGTCCATTTGTCCTCAGAACAAATTGAAGCTTTTGTTTTATTTTTAGGGTTATAAATGTATTACCTATTACCTGCTGATGTTTGCTGCAGTCTGATGTCACGTGAAGATACATTCAGATTTATGGCATTCACTCACAATATAGGAACCTTGTAATATTTTGTTATGCTGTATACGTACATGTAAGCAATACCCATTAAAAGTGGTATGTCCAAGTTTGCATCGGTGGTTGTGATTCAAATAATTCCATATTGTAGCAAGAATGGCTATTGCTTATAAAGGTGGGGTCTATAGGTTGTTTGGCAAATTATCATCATACTATGATACCATCACACAGTAATTTGTGAATTAGTTAGGGGTGTGTAATGTATTTTTCTTCTGTTTTGAAGAGTGGGAAATGAGGTATGAGACTGAATTCCCACTTTGGAGCAATTACTGAAGAATCCTTGAGTCCTCTATCTTAGTTCTATGTTTTTCTTCTTCTCTACTCCCCCAACAACCTCTCTAAATGATTTCTCTAATGTGTTAATATCTGAAGTTAATATCTTAAGATGCTACAACTTATCTTAGTTCCTGTCTGTCTGAAGAATAAAAGTAAATGGACAAAATTTTGCCCATGGGATTTTTGACTCTTAAAAAAATGGAATTTATATCTGAATTACACAAATTAAAAGTATTCTTGAAATGGTAGCCTGATTCTAATGGGCAGGAGGTTCTTAGTACAAGTTCCTCTTCCGTGATTAAATCCTACTAAGTTTTGGCTTCATTTCAGTTTCTCTGAAAATTTAAGAATTTACTTTTTCTCATTTAGGGACTCTTGCTGTGAAGCTGCTTTGATTCTAAAGGAATGTTGCCTATTCTGACAAGTGAAACTAATGTCAGGCAAATTTTCCATAAGTTTTAAATCCTGTTTTGTATTTGTTCTCTAATCTTCAGATAAAAACAGTCAGTTGGAATATCTGCAAGGCTGAAAAAATAGATTTACAGAATGGGAACTGTTTCCCAAATTGGTTTTTGAAGGTTGTCTTCTTACACTAGAGGTAGCAAGGGCCAGATTACAGTAGTGCCTAAAGCCAACCTGTTCCAACAGGCTTCATCTTCCACTGTACAAATTTAAAAAGAATGGGTCCTCACGCAAGCATTTCAAATCCAGAGACAAATTTGAAAAAAATTGCTACAACATGTTGACTGATTCCTTGCCAAGTCAGGCACTGGGAAATTTTTCTTGATTGACTCTTACACAGAGAAAATTAGAAGGAGGTAGGGAGAAGCATGTAACTTTGTTATTAAAAAACTAAATGTCACAATACCCTCAAATCCCTCTCCCTCTTGGACTTTTCTTTGACCCCCCTCTACTTTTCTCTCATCTTCTCCTGCTCCTGCCTTTTCCTGTTTCTCTATCTTCTAATCATTCTTATGATATCCTCTGTGTTCTAATGTATTCATTTTTACTTTTAGTTTTGATACAATAATATGTTCTGGAGAAATAGCCTTCTGAAGATTATATTCAGATATACTGACTCAAACCAGCAGAAAGGTTAAAAATGTTTTTAAAATATGCTTGTCAGCAGTGGAAAGAAAGCTGTTTGTAGCCAGCAGGTGAGCTGGAGAGTACTACAGGGTGTGGTAGAGATAGTAATAAATTAAGTGGCAAGCCAAAAACTGTAAAAAAAAAAAAAAATCAGCTATTTCATAGCATAGAAGCATGACAGCTATGAAAAAAGGAGTGCCCTGGGGAATTCTTTTAGAGTTTGATTTTTTAAAATATGTTTGACATGAAAAATGTTTTAGTACAAATAAAGCAACTGGTATTAAACTTACGGGGAGGGGGATTGTGGTTTAGAGTTAGTATGAATAATGCATGATATTTAAAGAAATAATAGCTCTAAAATGTTCTGGGAGGCAGTCCATGTTGATGGTTGGAATGATGATTTTTTTCCCCTATTTTTGAAGCACCATTAATTCAGCATCATTTTGTGATTTTTTTTAACTTGATAAGATATCGACCAAAGAAATACTATTTGACTTAGATTAGGATATTCTTTCTTCAGATAATTTAGTTTAAATATCAAGAAGATCAGTAGAATTATTTAAGCATAAAGTGACAGTCATTTACTATAAAAAATAATTTGGCCTAGTTATCTTTTCTGAAAAGCTCATATAGTACTGCAAACCAAAATCAACCTCATGGAAGGGGAAAAACAAGATCAGATATTTTGAACATTACTCCATAGGAGACCATCACAATATAGTGTTAGTGAATGCATTGTAGCAGCGCTCCATATGCAATCAGAAGCCAATTGTTACTGGACTGTGTACAAGCACACACTGTGCTCAATGGTCTGATGAGGTATTATGGATATGATGCAAAGAGACTGTGTAGATTAGAAGCTAACAATTTGTTAAAAGTGAAAGCAACTTAACATTTACATTGGGCCAGCTGAGTAGCACTTCATGTGGCAAGCAGGATGAGTTCCAAGGAACCAGGGGCACCAGGAAGGCTCCAGGTTTTAGTGTCCATGCAAAGGAAAAAAAAAAAAGCTTTACTGGTTTCCAATTGACTACCTTTATTATTGTGATTTTTTTCTACACTGTCTATTCATTATTACATTCAGCTTTCAGCGGGGAAAAGTTCATGTAAAACAGCATGATTATTATAAATGTCAAAAATGTGTGGAGGAACAGCCCATTAAAATATAGCCTAGAGATAGTACATAACACTGACTTTAAATAAGTAGCTGAAGCCAAAGTGATACTCCATTAAATCACTGATATTATGTAATTTATCCACAAATATTAATTTTTATTTCAGTTACCACTATCATGAGATGTTCCTTCTCATTTTCTCTTGGTTTTTAGGTTGATGCACACAGCCTGTGTTCTTAGGTCATAGAAGGTACTTCAGTCTTCCTATTTAAGAGTGATCTGGAGTCAGAAACACATTAAGATGTAACGTTGATTTCTGCTGATCCATGCTCAATCTCTATCAGGCTTTTAGTACAGATATGTCACGTAAAATGTGTGGTTATTTAATCAAATCATCATCAGAGAATGTTTGATAAGTGTCTAGTGTGCATGATTCTGTATAAGGTTCTACCAGTACAGTACCAGAGATTAATCCAGAAAAACATGGTTTCCACACTCACTGAGATACCAGGCATTTCACAGAATGTTGAGAGATGAGATTAGCTGCTCTCTCAGCTCTATCATACTGCAGAGGTTGTATTTTTTAAAAATTTTTCTTTATTATTTTATAAAATAAAATTTAGAGTTATGGGCAGTCAATAAATAACTCATAGTCTTTTTTTGGAGTCTAATGCTCTGCCTTGCCTACCAAGCCAAAACTATTTTTTGTTCTAATATAAAAGGCTCAATGCCTTCCTAGTGTACTGAGTGTCAGCCTGGCTTTAAGATATTTTTTTACTCTTAAAAAATGATGTATTACAAGATTTGTAATGAAGTGAACATGCTTGAATTGCACATTTAATTTTTTTAACATCACATTCATGTTTTGCCAGTTTGCCTACCAGCTATCTGTTAACAAAAAGTTCCAAGGCAGCACTGCAAGTCTGTGCCCAACTAAGTCTTTTGTTTCTGCAGATGTTTGGGCTTAGAGCAATGTTGTAAAGCTTAGGCAATCCAAGGACCATGTTTGTACTTGTCTGCTGCGATTCCCTGAGCATTGTCTAAACCTGTATGCATTGTTCTTTCCGACAGGTGATAACTACCCTGTACAGTTCATTCCATCAACAATGGCAGCTGCTGCTGCTTCTGGACTCAGCCCTTTACAGCTCCAGGTAAGTGCCAGAAGGAAAAAATGTGGGATATGAGCCAGTACTTTAGTGGAAAACTGCTAACCAGCTGTATGCTAAATAATGGCCTGAATGTTAAATAATATTTTAAGCGTAGCCCAGAAGGATTAACACCTTATGTGCTTACCATACAGCAAATAGAAGAAAAACTGCCAGTTTCAATATTTTTAAAGGAAAAAAATCACATTATGAGTTAGTACTATGTATTCTCTATCAGATGAGTTAATAGCTTTACAATTTTTATGCCTAGTTGTGTTTGGATATATTAACTTTTTCCTTATCAGTTTTTCATCCATGTCTCCATTTATGTTCAGATTAGCTTTTATATATAAGCATCAAAACGGAAAATGATGTTGGATATTTTCCTTCTTACAGCTCATAGAATATGGGTTGTTATTCTCAAATTACTTAATAATTGCTTGGTAAAATATAAACACATTGCTTCTGAATATGTGTATCCTCATCCTTTCCAGGGTCAAAAGTCTGGGCATGGTGTCTGACCAAGTTCTAGATTACTGTACTTTACTTATGAGCTAAACTTGGGGAGAAAGTGTTTGAAAAACCAAATGAAAAATCATTTGCACCTTATTTTTACAGTAAAATGAGGAGCGTAGAATAGGACTAGATGATCTCTATACTCTTAGGCATTTGGATGGAAAGTACTTTCATTTGAATGGGAAGTTGAATATTCTTACTTATTCTTTAAGTAAGTATATATATTTTAATTAATGAAAACAAAAAGTTAAGATTATTAACAATCAAACCCTCAGTATTTGAATATTTAGAAATTACATGGTAGTAAATAACTTGAATTCAATACAGTGGGAAGTTTATTAAAGATAGTTTTTATTCTTAAAGTTTAGTGTGATTATTTTTTGAGTTTTCTTAATCTAGAGAAGGTATTTTTATTTCTGACTTGAAAATAGAAAGTGTACAACTATTGTACCATGAAAAACATCATTTTGAATATTTGCAATTGGTTCTGCAAATAAAGAATTTTTGCAGTATTTTGAGAAATTGTCATAATCCTCATTCAGGAAGTCGTAAAGGTATTGCCCACTATGGGCTACCCAGTGGAGCTAGAAATTTTTCCTAAGAGGAGCAGCAACCCTACCTCCCTTCACCTTACATACTGCTAACACTGGAATGTATTGTAGTTGGTAAAAATCTGTAAAGAACCTTCATTATTAAAAACCTAATCTATTTCTTCTTTTCCTATAGCTGGACTATAAAGTATCTTCTTGAGTCAGAGGCAGAAATAAGAAAACATTACCATTGTTTGATCCTATAACCAAGTTTCTATAAAAGAGAGATACTGGGTCTTGAAATCTTCTACTTTCCATTCTTTGATGTGGTCAATACCCTGGATTTAGAAATGTGTGTTCTGTTTCATGAGTTCTGACAGTATGTTTTGTCTTTTTTTTTTTTTTTCTGAATATGCTACTAAACAGAAGGGTCATGTCTCCCACCCACAAATTAGCCCAAGGCTAAAGGGCCTAAGTGACCGTTTTGGCAGGAATTTGGACACCTTTGAACATGGTGGTGGCCACTCTTACAACCACAAACAGATTGAGGTATGAATGCTTCCATTGGTGCTTCATTGGGTGGGGAACTGGATTGTTCAGTCATATTCTAGGCTTTTTAAAAAAGTAGCAAACACTCAGCCTAAACACTAAACCTAATCTTTCCCTTTTTCTCATTCCTAAGGAAGCTCTTCTTTTCCTCCTTTTCATGCAGGAAATAAAACAAAACAAAAACAAATTACAGAGCAATGATCCTGAATTAAGGTTGTTCATTACTACATATTTTCAGGCAAATTCTTTATGTTATGAATGTCTTCAAAATGATCTTTCTTTCCCTCACTCCCTTGCCCTTTCTTATGTATAGTGTTTAAAAATACTTAAACATTTAAAAAAATTTATTTGACCATAGAAAAACCTTATAAATTTGATAAAATATAATTTTGCTTATATAGATAAACCAGCTGAGGTTCAGAGAGTTTAAGTTATTTAACCAAAGCTATAGCATATTCATTGAGTTGGGGTTATTACCAAGGATTTTTAACTCTACCTAATTAAGGTTTCCTAACTTAGTTTACTTAGGCTCTAGTAGGGTAGATGCCTGGGCCTGGCTGTTTGCTTTTTACCCCATAAACTTCTGTAGTATTCTTTTCATATTTAACTCTCCAGTTAAGCTCTTTGTTGTTTTTGTGGGATAGTCTTACTACTTGAGAAAAGGTGGCTTATTTGGCTCTTTTGAAAACCAAGTCATTTTCTTCTACAGGCACCATTCCTCCTCTCTCTAATTTCATGCTTAATTCTTTTTCTGTATCATTGGGGTCCCTTGCTGGGACTACCATATTGGAGGATTGCCAGCTATCTGTTGAATCACCCCATCCTCCCAAAAAGGATACAGGTTACCTCAGACTGAAACACACTTTAATTTTGTAAGTTAGATCTAATATCAAATTTTATATTCTGACCTAGGATGGGAAACTCAACTCCAAAAAAAGAAAATAATTACATCTAGCCAAGTTGTATATTCAGCTCCTATTGGCTCTGCCAGTATATATGTATAACATTATGTAATCAATGAAGGATCCTTTTGATATATCTTTTCTGCTGCTTTTGAATCTGCCTTTTTGGAAAATGATAGGGAATGGTCAATCCTAAGAAGAAGGAAAAGGACAAGATCACAGGGCACCTTGGAAGTAGCCTAAGGAAGAGTTCCAGAGCTTGTTGCCTGCCTCCTTCTTTCCTTTCACTTTGATATAAGAGGTAGACAGGGGGTTTCCACTCAAACATGATTAGACACATACTGTGTACCTGATGTCTTCTGTATAGCTAGGAGGTATTTCTAAGGCTTTCTTTTGGCTATAGAGAAGATGCCATATATTCCTGGGCATTCTGAAAGTCTACCATGGCTAAGAGAGCTAAAAAGAGAGATAACTGAATATTAGGGACAGGCTTTTCTGTATGATGACAGTTAGCAAGCTTACCCGCTCAGGAAAGTCAGCTTGAGAAACTTTTAAATGCTTGGAAGAATGTGAAAACAGGTGGCCTTGGCTCAAACTCAAGACTTCCGCTTCTCTGACTTTTATTTTCTGTTGAGGTGTTGTATTCTATTCTATCAAGCTTCCCTTAGCCAAGTTTCTATCCAATCTTTTATTTGACTGATTTTTCACTTAGGTTGGCTTCTTTCCTAATCCCCACCCCTTTACCCCTACACCATCACCAACCCCTGATGTCAATCTGGCTTCTGTCAGGTTTCTGGAAACCATGACATCATACATGTGAGTGCCAGAGCTGCATAGTGCTGTAGCAATGCTGATCTAGAAGCACAGCATATGCCACATGTCTGTCACTTTAATGAGGCTTAATAGGGAACCCATTGATGCAAGAGCCTTCATAGCTTTGCAGTTTAAGTTTGACTAGTTTGATGGTTTCTTTGGTTTTTGTTTATTCTTGCTCTGTTCTCTTGCTTCCATTTTTTTGCACCTTTTCCCAGCATGTCGGGAAACCTTTGATCTGTTTGTTTGTATGGATACTGGTTAGTAAAGATTGACCTCTTTTGAAAGACAGGTTGCCCAAACTTTCCTAGTGTGAGTGCGGCATGTTTATCAGGACATCCATGAACAACTCAGTAGACACTTGTATTTAAGCTGCGAGATAGTAGCATTTCAAATCTTTAGCAAAAGTTGAGGGAAATTTTAATGTTATCCTGCTTTATTGCTATTAAAGTCTTTCTTTTCTTCCTTCCTTTGACAAGCTAAAATGTCACAGCCCTGTCAATAATCATGATCATGATAAACTGTTGCTGCTGAGGAAGCATTACAATTATGTTAACTGCTTTTATTTATAAACATTCTTAGGAGGAAAAGCCCACAACACACATTCCCTTACTCGCCCCCACCCTCCCCCAATGCATTGCCCAGAGCTGGTCCTTTCTACTTAATGTAACAATTAATTTGCCCTTCTAAGGTTGTCATTTATAAATTTAATGAGGCTGGGTAAATATTAACAGCATTTATAGTTGTACCCTGAAATTTTGTTATCATGTAGAGAAGAGGTATTAAAAATGGAAAGCCTCTCCTTACATTAGCATATCCCTGTTATTTCTTTCTTTACAATAAGGGAGACACAGGAAAGAACAATTTTTTTTTTATACTACTGTGCTGATCTAAGGCATGGTTTTCTCTGCCTCAGGGGCATAATATTAGGAGAGAGAAGGCCAAAGAATGCTATTTTTAGTTGAACAGTTCAGCAGATGGAGGCACGAATACTCATATATCTGAAGGTTGAGGGGCTTGAACCATTAATTTTGATAATGTATTTAACCCTGGGAACAATCAGAAACTGTAACTCTAAGGTTACAATGCTTTTGACCTTTAGAGAACAGAGGACACTTGCATAGTAAACAATATATTATATTGCTACTTATTCCAATTCTCTCACCCATATAAATTTCAGGACCAGTTGCCATTTGCCTTCTTCAGCTATGTTAACATTGATCCTTAAGTAAGTCAAAAAGAATGTTAAGGAAAGGGGACCAGTATAATGAGGCAGTCATGTAAATAAGGCCTTTAAATAGCTATGATGTTAGATTGTTTCTGAAGAAATATTGTCTCAGGAACTAAGCTCTGAATGACTTTTTTTAAAAGTGGTTTCAGTGTATTGATTCATTTTATGTGGTTACTTTCAATATGATAGATCCTTAAAGTGATTTTGTTTGGTTTTGTTTTAATTGGGAGTAGTGTTGCCTCATAGTTGTAGCTTATATTAAACACAATCTGGTACCATATGCAAAGTGATACACCTGTCTCATGCCTTCTTATTAAATGATGCATGTTTCTCTTTAGCAAATACAGCAGTTAAATATCACATAGCTTAAGAATTTCTAATTAAAATATCTCCATGTGTCAGCATATTGGTAATGTATTATTTTAATCCATTTATTTTGTTTATGAAACAGTGACATATGTTTAGATTGTGAAATATATGAGCCTTAAAAATCACTTTATTGAAGAAAATTAATTCCTACAATACTGTCTTGGTAATGTGTTCACTCACCCAGTCAGTCACTGGCGGCACTGCCAGTCTTAATGTTGGGTAGACACACTTACTAGTTTCATCCACATAACAGTCTTGGAAAGAAGCACAACAGTTCTTTTTCTTAGCTTCAAATAATAGGGTTATTCTTTCATTACTTTTTTTTCTTACATATTAATACAAGCCTGTCCTCCCAAAACACTTTTTTTTTTGCCTTTTTAAAAAATACAATGAAGGATGGGACTGAGTATATGTATAAGAGATTCTGAAAGACCAATCAAAATTAAAACAAGCTAGTTACCTTTCAAAGTTAGACATAGTAATTTGTTTGTCAGCAGGAAAATGTTTGGGTCAACCCTGAAATAAAGTGACTGTCAGCAGTTATTCCTACAAGACAAGTAATTTCACTCACTGTATTACTGACAGATTGCTCACTTCTCTGAATCACCAGAGAAAACAAACTTAATATTGTTACAGGCAGAGTTTCTGTCTTCATTAGCTTCAGAGAATGATTTTTATCTAGCATTCAAAGCTCACCAGGCTTTAGTTGGAACATATTTTAACAGACTGGTTCTTATAATGATAGTATGGGTAGTAGTGTAAATGAAAGAATTGTATATGACAATTCAAAAATACAGTATAAATGTATTTTCACTTTTATTTGATGAGCATTATGTGTATTTTAGGGGAGATTTGAGGAGAGGAATGCAATTAGAGCCTTAAAGCACTAGGAAAGCCTATTGACCATAAATTATTCTTAAATGAAACTATTAAAGTCTTGCCAAGTTTGCAAAGATGGAGCAGAACAATTGTAGTATTTGCAAAAGTGAGTACAAGCACATATTTTATTTAAATGATATTGTCAATTTTCATGCTACAAATGCAAAGTGAAGAAGTGTTCATCAACATTGGAAATGCTCTATTTTTATTTCAGTTCTAGCCTGAATCTTTATGATATTGTACTTAGAGGCGCTATGTTGTCCTGTTGTACACTGTTTTCTTATTTGCAATTTTAAACACTCCTCAGAGCTGTGTGGGAATGGAAGGGTAAGTTAGCTTTGCTGGGCAGACTTGGGAGGTTGTGATTTCTAGTAGAGAAGAGGGTTGAATAAAGACTTGATTAGGGTGACCTATTACTGGCTATCCAATGGAGAAAGAGGAATGCACTGATTCAAAGCTTGTTTTGAGAATGCCAACCATGGGGCTGTGCTTTGAGGCGAATGCTTGTTTTTCTCTTAATCAGCCTTCACTCACCCCCTCTGACTCTTTTCTCGACTTTTAAGAGTGTGGTGGAACTTGGGAGGATCATTACAGCTAGTCTTAAATGAGCTGTGGGTGAATGGAATGAGCTCCATTTATGGAATAGAACCTTGGATTAGAATTTTCATTATTACTTATTTGCTATGTTGTCTTATTCTCTTCTCCAAGTACCTCCTTTCTTTCAGTTTTTTCCTTACATAAAGGAATTCTTGGGATTGCTGTGAATAGTAAATGCAATAATAAAGCATACATTCAATTTCTGCAAATGTCAGCTGAACCATCATTAGACTAGATAAAAACTTTTCAATATTCCAATAAGGAGTCAATTCTACTCTATATTTGCTGCCTAAAATACTTCTAATGGTGGGTATAATATATTAAAGTACAAGTAACTGAATTCACGGATTTTGTCTCTTTTGTTTACAGTGGAATACCCAGCATTGCCTGGCACAGTGTTTGGTAAAATAAATGAATTAAAGAATTTGATCTATTTTAGTCATCTTTGGTGGCTACCTGGGACTCAAGCTTTTTTGAAACTTTTTCTTTGGGCAAGTGATATTATTTTGTGTAAATAAATTTTCATTTCTAAGTAGGTTTCCTAAGAAAAATTGCAGGTACCAAGTGAATTCTAAAAGACACTAAAGAAATACAGGCAGATTAGAGAGGATGAGAAATACGAAGATGATTCCTAATGCTTGGAAATCTAACTTATCATTGTACTCAATTAAGCAGAAGAGGTTTATTCCCACTCACAAATTAAAATCTTTTGGTAAACTGGATTTTCTTTTGAAAATTGGATTTTCACTTAGTTTTTAGGTAATGTAAAAGTTGAGAGAGTTGACTCTTCTCACATAAGCTCTGTTAATCACTGTGTTTGAGTTATTTGATTGGTGGGATATTCAACTATACCCCAAGAGATGCTTCAGTAGGGGTCCAGGACCCTGGGATTATCAAACCAGTGCAGTCCTCTTTCTCTTATAATGTAAGATTTCTACCAATAGTCATTTAGCTCTACCCCTGGTAATTAATCTACTCAACAGGCAGCTCTCAGTGTGTGAATACCTGTACTTATATTTAAATAGATTTCTTGTAAGATGTAATGTTTTCTAAAATAATGACAGGTATTTCCATTCCTGTTTTACAAAACTGGAGTTTTAAAGTATTTTTTGGTTAATGTTATGTATCATATATATGCATGTGTATGTATTATAATGAGCTGCCTTGGAATTCAGAGAGATGATATGATTAAGGATATATTAGAAAGTTTCAAAGCAAAACATTTTAGTGTTTTAGAAAATGCTTCTCTCCAGTTTCCAACCAAGGAATAAGTCAGGATATTCAGCATTTAGGAAATATATATCAGAAAAAGATATGATAAAATATGTTGGCCTATCAGTTAACAGCAGAGTGAGCAGGACAAAAACATTTTTAAATGATACTTTAGTTAAAAGAAATTAAGGAGCTACAGTTTGACGGTTTCCCCTCACTTCTGACCACTAGGGCTAGCACACAGTTATTATTACTATTGTGTGAGTTCCCCATTTCTATTTTATTTGTAGAAGAGTTCGTATGCTACAGGTTTGCATGTTTGCACAAATCCCTCTAAACTGTAAATTTAGGGAAAATTTGTAATTATTTGAGCTCTCTCTACTGATTTGAAACCATCTTACTTTATTTTGGCTATTCTAGATTATAAGGATTAGAATAATAATGGGATGCTCTTACATATCTTCCTAGCTTAAATGGCACAAATAAAGGATTTTTCTCAATTAAATGTAAATAAGCAATAAAAATTTCCTATGCACTCTATACTACATGCTATGTGAGTAAAAAAAATGATTGTATGTCCCTTTATTTTATTCTTCCCTTATAATTGATGACAATGGTGGAATTATCTTGAGTCAGATTGAGAAAACTAATTTAACATTCTTTTTTCCACTTTTGTAAACATGAATTCTTTTATATTGATAATCATTTAATGAATATTTAGCTAAGTATTTAAATGTTCATTTAATGGACTGAAGAATGGAGGCAAAGTAGAGCAAAATAGACTTCTCAAGGCATCTACCCTCATGGTGAAGCAAAGATTTAAACTAAATTCTTAATTTCCAGTAAACTGCATTAAGAGTTCATTTCTCATTGTGTGTTTCTCTTATAACACCAACTACAATCCCCATAACCAACAGGTTACAGGTTAGTGCTACAATATCTAAACTAACCTAGACCATGATCCTTGGTATCTTGTCAACAATTTTCCTAGAGCTATTGACCTTGAGCAGTATGAACTAAAGTGAAAGTGAATAAGTGATATATATGTATGAAAAATTTATTGCTTAAAATATATCCATGTGTTTGACTGTCTCAAACTCTACAAAGTGTACACAAAACGGTACTCATTTGAAGCCAGTTTGAAATAGAGCTGCTTTTCATCTACAGATTCCATTTTTGGGATAAATATCAAGTTTTCATTCTAATTCAGCTATTCATTTAAGTTAAAGAAAGAATAAAGAATTACATTTTTTAAAATTCTTCTTGCTTAAAATCACACTTGTTATCTTTGAATATGACTGTTAAAATAACTTATGACTTATTATATCATTAGAGTTTTATCAAAATCTATATTTAAATGAGAGTTTATAAATGATTGTGCTCAGGAAATTGAAGAAGGCTACATACTGTATGATCCCAACGATATGACATTCTGGAAAAGAGAAAACTATGGAGACAGTAAAAATATCAGTGGTTACCAGGGGTTAGGGGTAGGGAGAGGGATGAAAACGCAAAGCACAGATGAGTTTTAGGGTAGTGAAAATACTCTGTATGAGAATATAATGATAGATACATGTCCTTACACATTTGTCTAAATACATAGACTGTATAACACCAAGAGTGAACCCTAACATAAACTGAACTTTAGGTGATTATGATGTGTCAATGTAGACTCATTAGTTGTAACAAATGTACCACTCTGGTGGGTGCTATGGATAATGAGGGAGACCATCTATGTATAGGAATGGGGGAGATGGGAAATCTCTATACTTTCCTCTTAATTTTGCTATGAACCTAAAACTGCTCTAAAAAAGTCTCTGAAAAAAGTTTGTAAGCAAATCCAAACATAATAAATTTAATCATTCAACATTCAACATATATTTATTTAGGGGTTATCATGTGTCAGGTACTGTTCTAGACAGGGGTCCTCAATTGGAGGCAAGCCCACCTGCCAGGGTTTCATCAACAATGTCTAGAGACTTTTTTTATTGTTATGACTGGCAGGGGTTGGGGGGTGTTACTACTGGCATCTGGTGAGTAGAGGCCAGGGTTGCTGCTGAACACCCTGCAATGAACAGGACAGCCATCTACAAGAAAGACTTATCCGCTCCCAAATGTCAGTGCTGAAGTTGAGAAAACCGTTTTAGATACTGGGGAAATATCAATGAATAGAACAAAGGCCCTGCTCTCACAGAGTTTACGTTCTAGTGGGATAGAAAGAAAATAGGGAATGAATACATAATAAAGAATTGGAATTGTAAATCTTGCTCATCGTAACAGAAAGATCCCCCCCTACCTATCTATCTGTCCACCTGAATCTGGATGGGTAGATTTTTAAATATGAAGACCTAGTTGATTGTTTATCCTCAGTTTTTTGCTTAACTTTGATTTTTAAAACTGAAACTTTTCTTCTAGCCAGTCACTTCTGGCTAGAACAGTCACAACTCTCCTCAGTAGTATTAAGCACATCATGTACTTGGGCTTTCAATAAGGGATTATCATTTCTGACTTTAATAGTATATGAGACTATCTTTCAGAGTGAATTAAATATGAAATTTGGTGAGAACCTGGGAGCCATTCATTAGTTTTTATAGAATGCTATTCATTGAGATCCCATACAATGAATGGAATCATTCTTGGCAGAGAACCTGTACTTGATGTGGAAATTGGATATTACAAAGTAAGCCTGAATTCCTTTCTAAAACAAAACAAAAAAGCAAATATAAGAGTAGTATGAATATTAAATGTATGTATATATAAACACATATATGTATACATATATATGCATATATAATACCTATTTTATAGCCTTTTACAGCTTAAAAAGCGATTTATATTTAGCCCTTGTAATAAACATGGTTTAATATTATATTTTATAAGAAGAAATAGAAGCTCAGATGAGTTAAGTGACTAGGACAGGATTACTCATCTAGTATAAGGAACAGGACAATAGTAGATTGGTTTAAATGTATTTTAAAATTTACCTCTTGGCCAGGATTCTTTGCATTAAACTCTGCTGACCTATATGTAGGAAGCACTGTCATTTAAAAGCTTTCTTGCATAACTTCT
Source organism: Lepilemur ruficaudatus (assembly GCA_963574885.1). NCBI lineage: Eukaryota > Metazoa > Chordata > Mammalia > Primates > Lepilemuridae > Lepilemur > Lepilemur ruficaudatus. The sequence goes on from CAUYRT010041631.1 coordinate 46,356, forward strand.
TCCTCTCTTATTGTAATATTAAAGTGAATTAAAGGGAACTTAAATTATAAAAGGGAAAAATTTCAAAGTTTACATGACATTCTCAAGATCCCAAAGAGTTCACATATTTTTCAAATTTCCAGCTAACTGTCCAGAAGAAACTTCAAGCCTAAGAGAATTTAACGAGGATAAGAACTACTATGATAAAAAATTGTCTTGTCTTATTCTGTAGCTTTCCTTTGAGGAAAATGCTTAAAATGTTTCTGCTAAATGCCAGAGCCCTATTCTTTAGAGAATTTCTGAGGCTGTCTTATAATTTGAAAGTTTTGATGAGTCTCCTAGAATAGCTGGGGAGTTGCATCCTTTCCCATCCCTAGCCTGGGCTGCCCTCTGAGCGTGTTCAGCAGGTTGCATGCCAGCAGATGAAGCAGATGTTTGACCATACTGGAATGGAGAGCCTGCTACATCAGGAGCTGGGTATTCCTCTTGACATCTGGACATTGCTGGGTCGGGATGCCTGCCTCAGGCCAGGAGGCTGCGGGAGCTGTGGGGCAGAGAGCACAGAGTCTTTGCTGCTCTTTAAGCGATTAGTGCACTGAAGCAGCAATAATGTTGAATTATTGCTTGGCTGCTTTCTTCTGGGGAATCTTGGGACAATAGGAAAGCCAGGAAGGAGCATTTACAGTAAAGTCATGTTCAGAGAGAAAAGACTAATTATAGAGTATTAAAGAGCTTTATTTTAAATGATTTAATTTACAAATAGCTCTGGGCAGTGTATGAAACTTTTTAGAACTATAAACCCGGTAGCTTAAAAAGACTTTTCTAATTAAAAATGGCTAATGTAGAAACATACTATTTCAGCTATTGTCCAGTTTTAGAATTTGTTCACGTTGTTCTATAGAAGATACAACATCTGTTAAAAAGAGAAAATAAACTAATGCTTGAAGCTGCTGAGGAAAATGTCTCTAACTTGAGAGGAAGGAAGAGTTTTAGGTAAGAGACTGACTGAATTATGCACTGGCTTTTACGGCTTCACTTTATCACACTGAAAACTGGTCTGCATTTGCTACCCAGAACTGAAACCATCTGTTACACCAATTTCCTTTATGATATGTGTTATTTAAGCACAATGGACGTGGAAATGGGTAGTTTAAAATGTATTTTGTGATGAACAGTTGTCACATTATGTTGCTTTGCCTCTTATAATTTTTCATTAGTGAGACCTCTGTGCTAAAAGAAGCCTTCTTATAAACAGATTATGGCCATTTGTGTTCACAGTAATATATTGGAGAAGAATGCTATGTTGCTCTCACTTAACCTCTTGTATTCCAAGGGGGTTATATTTAATTAACACTGGTGAGAGGCTGACCTGAGAGGCTGCAGAAAGTGATTGAGCTGCATTTTCCAAGCTCTGCTCTAGTCAGCTGGGAGAAAAATTTAAAAAAAAAAATTAGAAAGTACCATTTTTTTTGAAATTCCCTCTAACTAAGCTGTATTTCAACAGGACATTTAAAGCCCAAATGGACAAAAGTATTATTCCAGTCATTGAATTGTATCAAACTCCTTCTCAGAGACTTGGTTTTAAAACTCTGTAGGAAAGGTGGCTTAGCATCACATTTTCAATGGTTTATCAGTCAGTCTGCTTAAAGAAAAAGCAAATAAATAAAACAAAATTTTTTTGAAAAAGGAGAAACTCTCACTGTCACTGAATGGAATGGAGCATGTGAACCAACCAGTGCTCACTACACTGGGATTGTCCTCCAGAGTTAGGAGCTCTTTAGCCTCCACAGAAAAAAGATACTTCTCTTTGCAGTGCTGGTTAGAACCTGGTTAGAACATCTTCCTCATGTCCAAAGGAGTGATTGCTCCAGGGTCCAACAGGCAGTCCCTAGCTAACGTGTAGTTATGTCATTGACTCAGACATAACACAATAAAGAGAGCAAGACAGTGAGATCATGAGAGTGCACTAGAGAAGCTTTGTTGAAATAGTGAAGGACTGGATGTGACTAATTTGGATGTCAATATTCACTTCTTCATCTGTTTATCAATGGTTTTAATAAAGATGCATTTATTAGTTGCAGAACAAAATAGTCATCTATATTCATCTCCAGCCAGCCATACCTTCCTGATTTTAGATCTACCTCTGCCTACATTTTCTGATTATGAAACACTATTGCTAAATATAGACATACCTCACTATGAAACAGGAAGATGACTGTATACCTTCAGGTAATGATTTGTGGCCACTTACTGAAACAACATACTTCCCTTGATTTAGCAACTGGCTTGCTCTCTTATATGTTCTCTGTCTATACAGTAGTGAATGGCTTGGAGGCTTCAAGAAAGCAGTGCTCCTTGGTTCCATAAGACCACTGCAGTTAAAAGAGATAAATGACCATGAGCTAATTTTCTCTGAACCTCAATCTCCTTATCTGTGAAATGGGGATAATGACACTTCCCAAAAATTGAATGAGATAATATAGGTCAATTACTGGCACAATGTGTGTATGTTTGTGTGTGTGTGTGTGTGTATATATATATATATATATTATTGATTGACCAAGCTTGTTATGCACAGGCACTTTGAAATTCTTTTGTCCTAATGACTATGCCTGATAACTGCTCCTGATTTCATAAAACATGAAGTCCTAATACAGTGCTCTTTCACAAGAAGTGACAGCCAGTCAGAAATTAGCATACTTTAAATTAGACCTCCCACTAACCAAGAAACAAATGCCATGATATTGAATGAAAAGCCTTCACAAATAGACAATAAGATTGTAAAATTGTACAGACCTCCAGAGCTAGAAAGGCCGTCAGAGGCCTTGAGGGACAAGTCATAACTCTACCACTGGTTCCATGATCTTGGACAAATTAATCTTCCTGATACCTAGATTTTATTAGAAGGGATTAGAAATAATACTTATCCACATAGGGAAGTTGTGAGGAATACATAAGAAAATGCTTGTGAAAAGTGCTTTACACACTGTCAAATTCTTTGTAAACCTTCTGAATTTTTAGTTGAAGAGACTGAGGCCCAGAGAGATGGATTACCCTGACCAAAGCCACACAGTTAATAAGTGCTTTGGGTTAGGGTGCATAGTGAGAATAGTGAGGCAACAGTGTGAAGAACTAATTTTGATTGCTTTCTGTACATAAATTTGATTGAATTAAACTTAGTTGGCCAAGAAAACAGTATATCTCATGCTCCTACCTATTCTAGGTAAGGGTGGATGGGCCATGAGTTTTAGTAGAGATATATATTTTTTCAATTGAATGTACCAACCTAATGAAGATTATCCATTAAAAAAACCAAAGTAAGGCATATTAAAAGTGTAAGACTCTGTTATAGTGCTGGTAGTAGTGATAAGGCCAGAATATAAATTTACATTAACATGATAAAAAGATTAATTATTTAACTAATTTACTATACATTAATTCCCAAAGTGTTTATTAAGTGCCTTCTATGTGGTAAGCACTCTTTTCTATTTTGGGCATACTAAGATCCATAGAAGTTGACCTCTGCCCTCAGAGGGCCCACAATCTAGTAAGCAATGTGATAATTGTTAAAATAGATATGTTCCCAGAGTGAAAATGATATAGGAGGAAGAAATGTTTAGCTCTGCCTGGAGAAGTACTAGTGACCTTCATGGAGGAGGTTATGTTAAAATTGAATCTTGAAAAGAAAATATAAGTTCACCAGGTTTGTGGGGAAGGACGCAGAATGGCAGAGATGCAGAGAAGTAAAAGAGTGCTCCAGACAAAGAGAATAGCCTGCCCATAGATGTAGAAGCAATAGACAGAGTGGCACATGCAGAAACAACAAACAGTTTGCACAGGTTGAATGCAAGGGAACAATTGTAGGTGAGATTGGAAATGTAAGCAAGGGGTCAGATCACAGAGTGCCTTTTACACCACACTTGGGAATTTGCAATTCATGTGGTAGACATGATTTTATTCACACCGTAAATGGTAAAGTGGTATAAGGTATAGCGAACAACTTTATGGTGTGATATTCCTCTATTAATTTGATCTCTAGTTTACATTTCCCATTACACTAGATTTAATAGTTAGGGAGCCATGTTTGGTAAGATTGATAGTCCCTTTAGTACAATGGTACCCCGTGGCAAGTGAGACTGTACAAATAATGTAATGATACATGCTGAATAAACAAAACTGTTTAAGACCGAAGCAAAGCCAAGGTCCAACCATTTCCTGGGGATTTGGGGAAATCCCGTAATCTGCAGTTTATACTAAACCCAGTCATATTTAGCACATTGCTTCTCAGTGAATCGGCCTTGATACTATATTTCAACCAAATGATGAATCAAGGAGTAAAAAAATCTATAAAGAAAAGCTATAGTTCTTCTAATTTTTAATGCCTTGCAATTATGCCCCTTTCTGGAATAATAAAATGTTCCTTGGCAGAGGTCAGGATCTCTGCCACTGACTTATTTAACAGATCCTCTTAACATCTGTCCTGCAGACTGTTCACTTTATTAGCAGACAAGAGACCCAACAGACTTAGCCTGCTGTGTCCCTTTTTCACATTCACACAGCTGTGGATTAACTCAGACTTTCCAGAAGAGGACCAACCAGAAGGGATAGTAATGTTATTGGCTGATTCTAAAAAGATGGGAAAAAAGAGCAGAAACAAATGTTGCCCTAGTACAATTCAGTGTTTTTAGGGTGACAATTGCCAGTCTGTTTTAAAAAGGAATAAAAGCAGCTATTCCACTAAAAAAGGAAAGTCTATTCATATCTGTGTGGGAACCTAATCAGGCTCTTGTTTCCAGTGACGATGACTCCACAGTTGCACCAGGTCTGTGACAAGAATGCTCCTTTTGTATGCCGATAGTGTGGAAATGATAAAATTTCCTTTAAGAGACATATGTGTTTACATCATGAGATGTGTTATTTGACAAAATGCTTTGTTCTCATATTTTCCATGCAAAGTTTCATGCTGGGTTTTTGGGCTAAAAATCTTTGATTAACTAGAAGTAGTTGCCGAAATAAAATTGACACTTTTGTTTTATGATTCATCTTGCTGAGCTGTAAATTATAGTAAAACATATAAGGAGTGACAGAAAGAAGTGCTGATTTGAACCTCTGACCCATGACAGGCACAAAAACATAAGATTACTCCTTCAAAGAGCTGCATAGAGACATAAATATTCCATGGGCCACTTGGAATTATGCCCTCTTAACAAACTAAGGCTGTGATTTTACATCATGTAATGAGAGTTTTCTAGGGTTGTTATGGTAGGCATAGAAGAAATATGGAGATTCAGGAAAATAGCCCCCAAATTAGGACTTTGAATGGTTAAAGATTTTTCTCTGTCCAACAATGGACAATAAAAACAAGAACAAAACAAAGTTCCTATTTACTAAGTGGGTATCCAATGATGGTTTCCCTTTTACAAAAGAAGTGGTAAATTTTGTATATCTTAAGGCTTTCTCAAAGCCAAGTTGGCCTGTAGTGCAAATTCTGTGGAGCACAGTCTTTGGGTACTAGACCAAGGAAATGGGCCGGGAGGGGAGACATTACTAAATGCAGAACAGAAAAATGCCATTAACCCTAATACTTCCCGTGTTGCAGAGATTGGTGTCCAGTCTGCCCATGACTGTTTTAACCTTTAGTTAACAAAAGACCTCTCTCTGGGGCTTCACTGTGAGCAAAGCCTACCTAACTGTTCTCAGTCAAAATTAATTGTTCCCAATGATGGTGTTACAGTAGTAATTTGTATTATAAATGCTGCCATTATACCGTTTATCGTATTGTGTTTCTCTCCCTCTCTTCTTCCTATCATGGGTGTGAGACAGAATATCCTTGCTCTCCTGAAAGACAGCATATCTTCTTCATCTTTGTATCCCTAATACATTTTGCTAAATTTAATAAAAACGACAGTAAGTGATTGCTTTTCTGAATAAGATCTTTGAAGTGACTTCTCTTAGGAGAATGTACCTGTAAGAATAAAAGAGCCTGCAAGTATTGAGTCTTTAGAGTGTGCCTCTGTTCTAAGTATGTTATGTGCATTAATTCATTTACTCCATACAACAATCTTTTGGAGTAGGTTTTATTATTATCCCCATTTTACAGATGTGGAAATTTAAGGCTCAGAGAGATTAAATAACTTACCCAAGATCACACAGTAAACAGTGATTCTGACTAAAGAGTGTACACTCTTAATCACCATGCTATTCTGCCTCTCATAGACATTTATAAGCCCCTTATTTTTCTAAATTTCTTATTCAGTCCTTTATATTAACCACTACCTGCTTCATCTGCTATAGGAATTTTTCAAGGTGGATATAGTAATATTGTATCAGTATCATATCTAGTGATAATATAAAGCATGTTGTATGTTCATTATACTCTATTTGAATGATTTTTACTATGGTTGCCATGTATAAGGTATCATTCCTTTCTGCTAATTAGAGAGTAAGCCATGGGTATTACTGTAGGATACAGATGGCATATTTACATACTGCAAAATATGCAGAAGTTCTCCAATTGGCAATACTAATAATTTGCAGTTTAAAAAGTGACATTTAGTAGAGTTACCTTGAAACAGGTTAAAACATTATTTGAATGTAAAAAACTACAGGAGAAAATATAAGAAGAAAGTAAGAAGAGAGTATTTTATACTATTTCTTGTCTGGTCTACCTGATCACTTAAAAGGGAATTCAAAATACTTTCTTATCTTCTTCAATATTTATAACAAATGCATATTTTACTTTAGTATTAATATGAAATTTATGTTTAATAAGTCTATATATTTCATCATAGAGATGAATTTTGTTCATTAGCGTGATTCTTATGTTTAATCTTCCAAGTCTGCTGAGAAATTAAACACCAAGTTCAGTTTAAAAGCAGTAAAAACATTTTATATAATAAACACATTCATTTCCAACTAGCAACATTTGTTCTGTTCAATGATTAAGTGAAAAAATAGCATTTAGATATTATACTTTCTTTTCATGCAATTTTGTTTTCCCAAATATATATTTTTAACAATTTAAATAAAATCCTTTTTTTCATTACGTAGTTACCCATATTTTTCTCCATTCTGTGTTGCTTTGGAAGCTTCATTATGGATGAAAATCGAAGGGCATAGAAGCTGGGCAGTGTAGAATATTTTTCAAGCAACAGCATCTGGTTCCTTGGCAGTCATCATGGGCCAAGGCAAGGCAGCCCTGGCACAACTCCAGATTCTTATGTGGGTATTGCTGAGGGATTTCCACGTCTGCCATGTTGTTTTAATGGTGTTTCCTAGAAACCTAGAAACTCAGAATGGAATTCAAAGTTCACTTTATAATATAGAAGGCCTGCATGATCTGGCCCCCTTGCTATCTTTCTGACACCTGATTTTACCCTTTACCCTTTGCCCAGTTCACTCTGCTTCAACTACACTGGTCTCCTTGTTGTTTCTCAGACATTCCAAGCATAAGCACACCTTTGCCACAGGACTTTCACCTATACTTTGCCTCAGCCTGGATGCCATCTCCAGATAATGGTATGACTTATCCCTCACTTTGTTCAGATTTCTATTCAAATATTACCTTCTCTGAGTTTTCTTGACTTCTCTGTATTTAAACCCCTTACCCCACCCCATACTCACATACCTGGTCACTTTGTATTTCATAGCACATGTCACCATCAGAGTCACATATCTGTGCTTATTTGTCTGTCTTCTCCTTCCTACCTCTTCCCCTAAAGTCACTGCTCACTTCTGTTTTTCCAAAACCTAAATGGTGCCTGCCCCATAGTAGCCATTCAATAAATAATTTTTAATGAATAAATAAAATAATGAATTAATTTACCTTTGGTTACAAAGAAATTATGTTTTCAAATATTGGTGAACTAACATATATTCATTTACTAAAAATAGATTATTGAACTCAGCACATGTACTCACATGTACTCAAAAAATACATGCACATTAAAAGCATCCTTATGACTCTTAGTTTGAAGGAAGTAACACTTAGGTTTCAAATCCAACTTCTGGACTCATGGATGAGTTTTTACATTTTATTGGTAGATGCACTTGTTTAAGGTTAACCTGATGAATTATGGCTTTGGGACTAGAGAGTTAAGGGAGCATTAACAAATTTGGTATAGCAAATGCAAGCTATACCACTTGGAGCACATTCAGAGAACTGGAGCTCTTCAGCATTGCCTGCCCAGCTCTTAGAAACAAAAGGAAAATAGATTCATTCCCATAATGCTGATTTCCAAGTGCCCTCATTATCACCTCTGTGAATATCTTGCTTCAAGAACTAAATCACTAATTGTTTCAATGACCAAACTTTTATTTCTATAAATAAGGCATTAAATATTTACATGTTTTATTTAGCACCCTAAAAGAGAAGATGCTTGTAAGAAACAGAGATATAGAGTGTTTCTTGTTAAAATTATCGGGAACTGTATTGTTCATTCTTAGTTATTTGCATTGTACAAGTATGTTTGAAATGCTCTTCTGAATGCATTCCAAATAATTGGTACAATTGGAGAATGAATTTCAGCTTACCTTTTTGTAGTAGAGGACTGGGTGATCTGCTACCTGATGAATTCTGATTTTTTTAAAGTTCCTTTTTGTAAGGGTAGGACCTTTGATCTGAGCCTCTCTTGTATTCTCTTTTCCTTTTCACAGCTTCTCCTTTCCTTCTATACCCAATACATCCCTTGCCCCATTAGCACAGTGAGTTATGTCAGAGGAGCAAACTATCCAGTGCTTGGGAAAATAGGCAAGAGGACCTCTAGCCAGGGAAACTCTTCTTTCAATTCATTTTTCTTTACTTGACATTCCTAAGCTGGCTGCATGGGATAATGAAATGAATTAAACAGGTCTTGGTTCTCAGTGGCTTATAGTCAATGCTTGTTCCATTTTTCTTTTGGTTGTTGTGGAAAGGCAATTGGCAGAAGTATCAAAGGGGGGTGAAAATAGGCCTTCTCTGACTTCAGACAAAATTTTTGCCCTTTATGTATATTTGCATAAACTTTAATTTTAAAAATCTGAAAACACCTTAACATGATTATAATTACCTTAACCTAATTACTGTGGTTGCATTTTAAAATATGTACATTTTAAAACAAATATTAAAATAAAATTCTACAACATAAATCATCCCCTGGGTGCCCAAGAATTACTTTTCAAGTGCATTTAAGATAAAATTTTTTTAAATCCAAGGAGAATGCTAGAAAAATATTTCTTTCATGTAATCCAAATCAAAAGCTCTGATAGAACATACAGATTCTATTTAGAGTAGGTTCCCTAAGAGAACAGAACACAAGGAAAAATGAGTATGTGTGAACAGTAGAGAGAAAAAGTAAGGAACCCGGGTTCTAGATTTCATTCTACCTACTACTCCCCACTGATATTCCTTCATTCCTTCATGTTCCTTCATATTCATTCCTTCATGTTCCTTCTGGAGACGTGAGCTTTCTTCATCTGTAAAGCAAAGAGATTGGATTAGATGATGTTCACAGTTCTTTATTCTGCTAACATTATGTTATCTGGTGTTTGTTTGTAAGAAAATCTGTGCCTTGCATGGTGAACCCACATGCTTGTAACTTCAAGAAGACAGAAACAGAGAAAGATGACCTACATCTCTGGAGTTCCTTTTGGAGAGGGTGTAAGGAAAAGTATACTAAAAAGGGTGTGGGTAGAAATGATAGCACTTCCAGGAAGACAGAGGCAAGAATGCAAATCAAGGAGTTTTAATGGTCAGTGTTAACAGAACCTAGCTGTCAAATGTCAGGCATTATGTTAGGTGCTAGGAACATAAAGATAAATGAGACTTAGTCTTTCCCTTAAGGAGCTCAGAATTTGGTGGGAGAGAAAGACATGGGGGAAAAAAAAGAAATTCCATAAATTGCGTGGGGATAAAGGATAAGACATGGTGGGAGCACAAAGGAGGCAGTGGTCAGATAAGCCTTTAAGAGAAATTGATTTTTGAATTGAAACTCAAAAGATGAGTAGAATTATGGCAGAGTTAATAAGAAAGAAGAATATAGTGCAATAGAAAGATATGCAGGAGGGGCAAGGAAATTGACTTGGAAATTCACCTAATATGTAGGAGGGGGAGTAGTAGTTCTTTCCTTATTCTTTCTCTCACCTCCTATCCCTACAGTCACTTTCCTTTGGTGTCAAATATTAGGAGTGTAGACAAACGAGAACCTTCTATGCTGAAAACAGGGACCTCAGTTTTTTCTTCCCATAAAATCACAGCTATGTTTCTTGGATCATTTTGTTGACTTTGGAGATTTACAAGAAGTAACAGTATTTGTGATCTCTTTCAAATAATGATTTTTAAGTTCTCTCCTCACCCCTCCTTCAGTCTGTAATGACTTGTTGCTGACACACTTTTTTCTCTGTGCTGAGCAAGCACTAAATCAGGCTGTTTAATTACCTCTGTCTCCATTTCCACCTACACACAGCTTAACTTGTCCAGCTTTATAGCATGCAGAGGAATGGTCATCAACATTGTTTTGAGAAGGTAACAAAACCCAGGATATCCCTAGGGAATTAAACTAAGCTTGGGGCCTGGTGTTTGGTAGCATCAGTCAAGTAAATAATGACATTTCCTTAAGGATGCCTCCCTACCCTACCCTATTTGTTTTCTCAAACTTCTCCTATTACCCCCTTGAATGATGTCTGGTACACAAGGATAGGATCTGTTAACCTGGGTAGCTGAGCTATGCCTGGGGTTCCCAGATGTTTTGTGGAACCACAGCAGGTGGGGATAAATATAAAGATGAGTTGACATCTTTCAGTATCACCTACTGAATCTATTTTTATAAAATAGCATTTTTCTTTTCCTTTCTTTCTTCATTCTCTACCAATAGGAAGCTTGTATTTGAGGGAGAATTTTTTTTTTGTTTGTTTCTCTGGGCCAGATTCCCACAGGCTCCTTAAAATGCCCTTCCTAATTGAAATGGCAAAACACAGGAGAATCTGCTCCAAAGAGAATTCAGTGTGCAATGTTGAGCCTCCTTTTTTACTGTTGGTTTCCATATACAGGAGCATACTGGTACCAATTTAGAGGCTCTGTCAATTTTTAGTTTATCAAGTTCTTCTATTTCTTCCTATACTTTGTATAGTTCTTTTTACCATATCAATCTATTAAGCTAGGGTTGAATTTTTAGATGTTTTCTACTATGGATTGAAGATTAGTTGGAGAAGGAAGTTGTCTAGATCAAAATTGTGTCCCTTACTCCTTCAAAGTGGCTAGTAGTACCATGAACTCTTCTTTATCCATTTGAAGATTGTGAAATGTCATTTTAGAAAGAGTAGCTGTGAGCCATCTGAAAATGAAGTTTGCTATTTGAGAAATCAGCATAGCAGTCACATCATATCTCTCTTCTCTGTGGACAATGATCCTTGTCTGGCTAAGAACAGGAAATATGTTTCATTATGATTTACTGTATAGCTTTTTAAAATAATTTAATTTTAAAAGCAGAAAGAACATGGCTTAAAAGTGAGACTAACTCTATAAAGGATAATAATTCCTACCTCATATAATTATTGTGAATATATATAAAATAATAAATGTAAAATACCTAGCACAGTGACTGAGTGAGTTTGGGGCTCACTATATATTTGTTGAATTAACAAATGAATGAATAGGGTTGATGATTGGATGACTAGTTATGTGGTTACATGAAAATCATGCGATTATGAGGATAAAAGGCCTTGTACCTTTTCTCTGTGGCACTCTTCATTAGAGATCTTACATGATTTTATCATAGAAAGCAAGTATAAAAATATGTATTTCATATTATGGTAAGCATAGATACACTGTGACATTACCTGTTATAATTTGACATCAATTTGGCTGTCTTGGGGCAAAACATGCTTCTCTTCCCAAATACAGTACTGGTATAATATGTCTTTCTGACATAATATATTTCTTAGGTCCTGACATAGACCAGTATGTATACTGGTAGATACTCAAGAATTTTACCGTAAGGCTGAGTTTGGATGGTAGGACCTACTACTTTGTGTTAGATCTAAGTAGGCCTGGTTTTTAAAGTGTCACTAGGATCCAAATGCAAGATAGACTTATTTTTAAGGCTGATATCCATACACAGAACTCTGGAAATGCTATTAGATTTATTTATTTGTGGATTCGTGATGCCTTCATAGGAATTTTTTAAAATTTATTTTTATTTTTTAATTGACATTTAATAATTATACATATTTATGGGGTACATAGTAGTGTTTTGATATGTATAATACATACTGATCAAGTAAAGGTAATTGAGACTTTCTTAATTCAATTTATTTAAAAGGTTGGTCAATGAGTTAGTGATAAAGCATGAAAAAGAGTCCATGTTTTTTGGTTTTAGTTTATCATTCTTTCTAAATGCTTTTCTTCTTGAGATAAATTCTGGAATTATTAATGTGGCCTTGCTATAGTACGAATATTTGTGTTCCCCCAAAAGTCAGATGTTGAAATCCTTATTCTTAAGGTAATAGTATCAGGAGGTCGGCCTTTGGGAGATGATTAGTTCATTGGTATGGAGCCCTCATAAATGGAATTAGTTTATAAAAAAGGCCTGAGAGAAAATTCCTTACCCTTTCCACCATGTGAGGTTATAGTGAAAAGATGAGGAAGTGGGTCCTTACCAGAGGCTGAATTTTCTAGTGCCTTAATCTTAGACATCCGGCCTCCAGAACCTTGAGAAATAAATTTCTGTTATTCATTGGCTACCCAGTTTATAGTATTGTGTTGTAGCAGCCCAAATGGACTAAGAGAAGCCTAGACACCCTACCCCTCTCTACTCTTCTCATACCACTCTAGTCTCCCTCAACAGTCCTGTCACATTGGTCTTTTTTAAGTTTCTCAATAACTTTAGCTTCTGTTCCACCTTGCAGCCATAATACTTGATGTTTCTTCTTTCTAGAATGTTCTTAATCAACCTTTTCACCTGGATAATTCTTACTCACATAAAATATTACTTCTTTAGAGAAGCTATTCTGGTCCTCCAGACTACATTAAATATTTTTGTTAGATGGTCTCTTTGTGTTCTGTACTTTTCTTTCTTAAGCACTTATCCTAACCATAATTAATTTCATAGTTACTGTCAAAGCATTTATTTAATGTCCACTTCTCTTCTTAGCTCCACTAAGGCAGTGATCATTTATGAGTTGCTTATTGTTGTACTTCCAGTATTTAGCACAATGTTTAGCTAATAAGTATTTAATAAAGATTTATGATTGAACAGATTCGTCAATGCTGGAAATGTGCTTGAAAGGTATAAAGATTGGTTTATCATATATCCGTTTCTACTTTAAATGATGTATATTATGGTTATGTTGGAGAGAGACCTACAGAGTTCTTATTCTAGCTCAATAATAATTATATAATGTTGGGCAAGCTACTTCTGCTCACTAGATTTCAGCTCATCAGCATAATGAGGTCAGACTAGCCTATATATGTTGTATGTCATTGTTCAGTTTACCAAAATTTTAATGCTAACCACTTTATTAAAGCTGCTAATAATATATGTGGAACATTTTTAGCCATAAAGTAAAATCATTTCTTAATGATTAAAGTGCTTAATGATTAAAATGCTTAAAGTGCTCCTATAAAATATGAGTAATTTTATAATTTTTATAAAATATTTAGCTGGGCTTATTTTTAATGTATGACTGCATGTCTTTTATATGTGTTGGATAAAGAAACAATTCAATATCCCTATCACTGAGCCTTTTTCAAAATTAAAATGGAAAAGTCTGTATTTACAAAACAGTCTTTACCAAAGTTTAAATGTTTATGGGATTTTGGCTTGAGCCTGTTATAAGCTTTACTATATTGTTGACTTTTTTAAACCTCAACTGTGTTCAGGAATGAATATTCATTATTATCATCATTATGACTGTGAACTGTGATCTGCAAATCCTATGTGGCATGACATTTTTGTAAACTCTTATGTAATAGTTAATCAGAGTTTACCCTTTTTCCTTCCTAAACTGTTATTCTGCAAAGAAATTTTCTAACTAAAGCTTTTTGGTTAGAATAAGTAGTAGTTTATAATCTTACATAAAAGGATACAATAGCATTTCAAGAAACTTTAAATTTATAAGTAACTACATTGAGAAGAAAAATTGGTTAATACTCCTTAGTTATTGCTCAAATAGTATAATTTGTATAGAAAAGTTTAAGACAGGTTAATGAAGCTAGTAGTTACTCAGCAACTATCTAGTCAACATTTTAACAAATTACTTCAAATGAATCATTTATGTGAAACAATATAATTTAACTTGGACTGAATTTATTTTCTTTTTTTAAAACTTTGCACCATAAAATTGCACATATAATGAATATAATCATGTACCACTTATATTGCCTCATTTATAGATGCTGTCTTTCCTTCCTAACATGTAATGATTTTATATAGTATGTTAATTCATAAAGTATTGATTGGGTATCTATTATTTGCAAGGCACCATTCTTGATGCAGTCGTTTAAAAATAATTAGATTCATCATGTCTTCAATGAGCTTACAGTCTATCAAGCATGATAAGATTTACGTGCATACGTAAACACAAAGTTAAAAAAGTGATAAGCACTGCAAGAAAGGTGAAGTGTTAAGGATCTGTATTTTACATCTTCTCTAGAGCTATATGCTTTGAGTCCTCAGCTCCTAATACAGATCCTTGCATGTAGAACACATTCAATTGATGTTAGCTTACAAGGTGAGCTGTGAAATTGATTTGTAAGCTTGTACCTATTCAATGAATGACATTCTTATTATCCAAGTCAAATTTAAAATCTTCAATCTGAAGAGAAGATATTTATAACTAAAATATGTTTTGTTAGACAGAATATGAATATTTTAATTTCCACGAGTGCCTTCTATCTTTTCGTCAGACTCCAGTTTAGATTTTTATTTCCAGGCTCATTCTACTAAATTTTTCCTGATATCATACTGTACAGTTTACCAGCTCTGTAAATTTTATGGGGTGTGGCTATACTTCTTCCTGCCTCTAATGTATCAGTAACTACAACTCACAAGAACCAGCTCTGAGGAATCTCAGAGTTTGTTAGGTCTTGCCTCTTTTAGGTACAACCTACTGGAAAGGGGCATAAAATAAATGACTATCAGAGCCTTAGAGGAAACAATTAACACTACCCTAATTCTAAAAAGCACCTGTATTGTTCAATCAATCTGAAGAATTGCTCAATTTTGTCAGCTTTTAAAAAATAGATTTGTTTCCAAAAATTTGTTTTATCTGCATTTCTCACTAGTTGAAGTTCCCTAAAGGACTCAAGGTTGAGGAAAATTGGCTTTCTTTTGATCTTTTGATTTAGTGACATAAAAATGAGAGCATAAATGATGTCCAAGTATTCTTGCATCTCTGAGATTTCATGACTCTTTAATGCTCAATAGTAGGATATATTGCTGAGTTAGGATACCAACTGTAGTAATATATATCTAAAACTTTTTCAACTGTTAATCATCTTTATTCCATTCAGTGTAGAACTTTTCTTCACTGCTCTAACCTAAGCAGAATTTTTTCAGAAGCTTGACCTGCCCCCGTTTTGAAGACACCTGGATGAATTTCAAAGGAAAACGATACAACAGAATAAAAAGGAAACAAAAAAGATGAGCTATTATTTGCCTAAGTTCTAGCAATTTGACGGACTCTTACTTGTAAATTTTTCTTGCCACTGAGTCATTGCATACAGAATTATGAAACTTTAATTTCTTTAGAGGCTTGTTATATTAGAAAAATTGTTCCAAAGAAAGCAACAATCATGACATAAGCACATCTGGCTCTTGCAAATTATTCTTTATTAAGCTTTCATTTAATTACATGTGCTGAAAGGTCTGTTTTTGATTACTGTAATTTTTTTTATTTGTCCATATGAATGATAGTAATGCTGTAAATTACATACAAACCACCTGTTTTTTCTGCCTTACTAATATGGCAAAGTTTGAGCTATTTTCTCTGTAGTTGATGAACTAGGAAGCTTTCTATTGATTATGATAGAAATGTGACCATCAAGATTAAGGTAATGGCTTAATCTTGATTATAAGAAAAAAAGAAAATATTTGAATGAAGATTTCA
Source organism: Lepilemur ruficaudatus (assembly GCA_963574885.1). Lineage (NCBI taxonomy): Eukaryota > Metazoa > Chordata > Mammalia > Primates > Lepilemuridae > Lepilemur > Lepilemur ruficaudatus. Next base: position 62,418 of record CAUYRT010041631.1, read on the forward strand.
AGCATTAAATAGTGTTAAGATTGGGTTATCTGACTTCTGGTTAACCACAGCAGATTAATACATTCATTTATTACTGGTTTCACCCAAGTCCTAATAAATCAACGGTTAAGGATTATAGGTGTAAGCCTTCAAGTAGAAATAGAAAGAGAAGACAAAAAAATTTGGAATACGAGAAATGGATAGATGAGTTAGAACTGTCTTAGCAGAAAAGAGAAAGCTGATACCTAAGCTTTAGGAGTGTAAAGCCAAAATGAATCAAGCCCCATTGGAAGCTGAACTTTTGAAATGCTTAGGAATTGAAGGCATCATGTATCATTGAAGGCAGGGTTGTAAGAGGTAGTACTGTAGACAGGATGAGTGATTGAAAATGGATATAAGATGATACCTCCCTAACCTCATGCAACCTGACAACTATCATCTCTGCCTTCCCTTGACCCCTGAACAAGCACATAACCTGGCAGAAGACTTTGAAGGTTTATTCTCTTGAGAAGTTGAACCTGAGAGGTTTTTTTTTTTGTCTTGGGGACATCAGGGATAGCTGAGAATGACTGATGGTGCCATTTTGAAAACAGGGAGTCTACCTGATAGACCAGACAATGAGATCCCTCAGCTACCTTCTCTTACTTGGCTTACCTAATGATGGCATACAAGTCTTTACCTCACCCAAGGCAAGAATTTTAAGACCTCTCTCTAAGAAAATGGTCTAAAGTGTAAGAGAAACAACCTATAGATACTAACATTTGGAATTCCTCAATGAAAAAACTGACTTTCTGTATCATTACTTTATGCCAAAGCCCATCAGTCAATAAGTTTGACCCCATACTTAGACTTTCCACTTAGGTTTTGAGTACATCACTCTTATAGATGAATAAACAGCCAATGAACACCATATACTTCAGAAAAGCTTCTAATATGAAAGAGCTCAAAGAGTTTGGAAAAAAGGAAAGTCAATAATGTAGGGTACAGAAAACATTAAAAACAACCTCCAAACCTATAGTTGATATGATCAAACAGAGTAAGAGAACAGGGTGCTGTAGAAAGGAGCAATCATAGAACAGGCATACCCTTAAAATGTAATAGCAGAAATTTAAAAAAATTCATAGAAAGGCTAGAAGATTCAGTTGAAAAAATCTGTCATGGAGTATAACAAAAGCTCAAAGAGTGGCATGTGGAAGAAAAATAGAGGGTTAATAAGGAATTACCACATTTATCTAATATGAGTTCAAGAAAAAAAGAACAGAAGGGAGAAAATTATCAATGAAAAATATCAAAAAAGTTTCCTAGAATTGAAGGATATGAGTTTACAGATTGAAAGGGCTGACTGAGTATCTGTAACAATGAATATAAAAGTCAACAGAAAGACATCACAGTGAAATTTCAAAACAGTATAAAGGGAAATCCTAATGCTTTTCAGAGGAGAAAATAGATTATATACAAAGGATCAGGAATCAGAATGACATCAGATTTCTTTCTAACAAGGGTAAGAAGACAACAGGTAAGTATGTTTGGAATTCTGAGGCAGAATTGTTTTCAATGTATCATTCTATACCAGTTAAACTACAATCAAGTGAGAGGAATATAATAACTTTTTACAGAAAAATTAGTTCCTATATAATAATTTCACATGTACCTTTCTCAGGAAACTCCTGGAGAATGCACTCTACCAAACAGAGATGGTTAACTAGGAGAGGAAAACGTTATATCCAGGAATCAGGGAATCCAGTACAGGAGAGGCAAAAGAAATTCCAAGTACCATGCATCTGCAATAGTCCTAAGGAATAAACTAGTTCAGATTGGAGCAGGAAGATAGAGAATTCTGAGAAGGATGTCTCCAAGGGAAAAACATAGGGTAAATAGATTACCTGATATATTCTACTATATTGGGTAGATTTTTACTGGTCTCTTGGAGAGTTTAACAATTAGTGATAGTTACATAAAAAATAAAGCAAAATATGAGGCAAATATTAAATCTAACAAAACAAAAAGTTGAAAAAGAGAAAATTTAATATAGTTCAATGCATACCTCAACTGTGAATAGTATCTTCATAGAATAATATAAAGCAGTAAATGCTAATTTTAAAATTTGTGATATTAACATTAAGAGATTAGAGATGGGAGCACACATGAGCTTGGTGATGTAGGAAAGCTAAACTCTCATCTTCTATTATATGAAGTCTATAAATAAGGATATAAAAGCATAAACACTTACAAGTAAGGATAAACAGTTAAATGAATTGAAGGGGATGGTCTACACAGAGCAGTAAATGAAATAAGGAGGTTGGGGGCAAGTGGACCAAGGGTATAACACATGGCTGTGAAGGCTGTGCATTTTACATGATGGCCACGCCATTTTTGTTGTTGTTTTGTTCTTTGTTTTTAAGCCTTAAAGAACTATGGGACTTGTAAAACTGTATATAATAATTACTTTGATAAAATTAAAATTATGTAAAAAGAGCTTGGCCCACTTGTCTTTCATTCTTTAGCCTTCATTCAGCTTAATAAACATATTTGGAGGTTGATAATTTTAAGGTTGGTAATGTTAAGTTATCTGCTTATCATGACTCAGGTAAGGGGAACCGTTTTAAGCTGAGCAGATAGAATGAGTAAGATCATTGGTTTGCCAAAGAGAACTGTAGGAAATATTTCAGAAGAGGCCATGAAACAGCAATGGGAATATAATAAGGATACACCTGGATTCCCAGGCAAAGGCAGAACTTGAGAACAGAAACTAGGTGATTTGTTCTGAAGCCTGTAGGAAATACTTTTTTACCTGGATTGGGTTGAAAATCAAGTGGGCAGTTTCTGTGCTGTGAAAAAGAAGTGTGACTATTTTTTTAGAAAATTGCTACCAATCTCACCATATTCTCTTGAGGATTATATTGTATGCTGCCTAGAAATAAGACCTTGAAAAAAGAGTAACTGCTATTGGACTGCAGGGGTCCTAGAGGCAGTATTTGTCATTTAGAAGGATGAGAATATCTAGAAAGCCTGGTCAGTGCTGAAGAAGAGCGATGTAATTCTCTCTAGAATCACTAGGAAAATTCAGGTTAGTTTCTTACTTCATGAATATTAATTTACATTTACTCATTGATTTACATAAGTGGACATACCAGGCATTTAAAGAACTTTTCATAAAGATTTTAGAGACTAAAAAGCATCTTAGAGACTACTTAGTCAAATTTATTTTTGTATAATTGAAGAAACCGAGTTCCAGAGAGCTTAAGGGTCTCAGGTCATAAAGTTATTGCTAGATTGATCAAGTACAGAACCATGGCTCCCGTAAAAGTCCTCTTTCTTTCTGTTATATTATTTGCTTTTTAAAAAATTTTCCTCTTTAAAAAGTAGTGAAAGAGACTTGCAAGGCTGTCAAAGAAATAGTTATCTAACAATACGGTAAGTTTTTTTTGAAACTCCATTTCAGCTGCATTTAAAGAGATCAATGTTTGTCTTCCCTGTTTTGCAGCAGCTCTACGCCGCTCAGCTGGCCAGCATGCAGGTGTCACCTGGAGCAAAGATGCCATCAACTCCACAGCCACCAAACACAGCAGGGACAGTCTCACCTACTGGGATAAAAAATGAAAAAAGAGGGACCAGCCCTGTAACTCAAGTTAAGGTACTTTCTTTGCAGGATTGAGGAACCAGTTTGGAAAATAGCTTCACAAGAAAGGTAGTGAACTAGGCTGTATTGGGAATAAACAGCAGGAAACATAGCAATATAAAGGAACCCCAAAATGTCCCTCTTTATGGTAAATTTCATGATTGAGCACTGAGAAACAGGTGTTTCCTTTTTGATAACAATGTGCCATATTGTGAGATCTTTACCTAAATCTGCAAACTAACTTCTCAAGAATTTTTCCCCTTTGGATTCTGGCTTTTATTTTTTAATGTTTCTTGGCATGAATGGCCATGATTTTATTGTCAGTCTTTGTCATAGACTTGTGGCATTTCTCTCCATGTTCCTTAAACAGATAGGGAGCCAATTTATAGTGCCAGAGAAGGAGGATCTTGAAACCTTAGATTAAAAAAGGGGACAGAAAAAGAATCTAATGCTGGACTTTATATGCTTTGTTGGTGAAGGTCTCTCCTTCAAAACTAGTTATAAATGTGGGCTCTGAGTTGTCATTGCCTAATAATGCTTTTGATGCCATATAGTTCTGAGAGAATAAACAGGCTTTCCCAAGTTATGGCTGGGACGTTAATAGATGCCTTTCCTCACTAATTTTCAGTGTCATGAAACTGGGCAGCCAGGAGATATATGGCGAGAGAGGGGAATTCATGAGCCACTCTAATTTGTGCCGCAGCTGGTACCTATAGGTGGTACTGGTTGGTTTTTATGATTGCTTTTGCTTTCTATATTGAATTACCAAATTCAAACAGTTCAGAGAAACAATTGTTTTGTATAATTGACTTATCTACTTGGAGGGGTATTTTAAGTACAGACACTTTATTGTAATGTGACAAAAGTACTGCATTTGCAGAAATTTTGCAATTATTAAATCATCACATGGGAAACAGCTGAGACCAACAAAACTAAACGTTGGATGCTATACAGTCACTGAAATTGTTTTGTTTTCTAAACTTTGCACATGGAATTTTGAGATTTCAGAAAGGCCTTTAAAAAATGGATCCCAAATATCAAAAAAGTGAATATCATTAAGAGAGATAATTCTGCCCATGCACCACCCAGAGGAATTAATTTAATGTCACTCGTTCTTTTAGAATCTCCAAAGAAATAGATGAACATTTATGTTTTGTTTTTAGAAATATTGATATATGACAATAGGAAGTTTACATTTCATAAGACAGAATTACTTGTGGAAACAGACTATTTTGCATTCCTAGAGTTTGTGCTTGCGAATAAGAGTCAGGACACTACAACTCAAACCAAGGCACTTTGCTTAATCATAGTTGTTAGAATATGAGTAGAATATCAAACAACAGTGACTTAAGCTATTGAGTATTAAATATTTTAACACAAAAAGTCATTTTATAAGTAAGTTGGCCAACTGGAACTGTACCAAACCAAGTCTTTACTGGGTGAGTAAAATGTTCCTTGGTTAAATTAGAGTTTATATCTGCTTTCACCATTCCATCTTTGTGGGCCAACTGAATTTTATTACTCACTTGACCACATGAAAATTCTTAGGGAGTTTTCTGTATAATTTGACTTGACCATATTTTATATTAATAACAAGAGAAACATTCCTTCAAGTTATTAGATTGTTTATTATATATATTGATAAAAATAGACCAAAACATAAAGCAAATATTTTAAATTAAAAATATAGCTATCTATTATTAAAGAAGTACTAAAAATGATCTTATAGTTTGCTAACTGAAAGAACAGTGGTCACCAAAATCTATCATGCTTGTCTTTATTGTCATGGCTTTCTCTCTCTATATAACATGACCACTTTTTTTAAGTTCAGGCATGACATAGGGGAAACTTTGCTGAAGTAACTAAAATAAACATAGATGGTCCTATGTACCTTTTTCCCCCTAGAATTTTTATCTACTATAACTGTAAACTTCAGAAATCAGAATATTTCTGTTTAAATATCAATTCTACCACTTTTACTAGCTATGTCACCTTGAGCAAGCTACTTGATTTCTTTTAGATTTAGTTTTCTCCTCTGTAAAATGGAAGTTAATATTACTAAAATTCTTCAGTGAGATAATACATCCTCTAGTAAATAGTGAGTATTCCATAGAGGTAGTGATGCTGCTGCTGCTAATTACAGTAATAAAGAAGGTGGTATAGTGGTTTTAGTGATTGTGATTGAAATATCTAGTTGTATAGTAAGAGAGATCCTAACTAAACATCTAGAGGATTTCCATTGTCAACCATGATGGAGGAACAGGAATCAGATTTACTCTCCCATCTTAAACAATGGAAACTCAGGACAAAACTATATGAAACAATGGTTTTTAGATATTTACAATAGGAGTATAGGATAGCAATTGCTGTGTGAAGAGAAGCAAGTGAGGCAAGCACTACAATTGTTCCAGCTCACTGTCTAGAGGGAGTATCCAGGAAGTTTGGCAGTCTCCCTGAGTAGAGAAACAAACTTTAGAGTTTAGCAATGCTGATGCAGATGGAATTCGTGAAGTAGAGTACTAGATATCAGAGAGGTGCACACAGAGAGAGTGCTGGAGATCTGCAGAAGGTTCCCCTGAGTATTTAGCTGAGTACTGATCAACATATGCATGAGACAAAACTAGCGGATGTCAAGGGATAACACCAGAATGTAGCAGGCAAAGCAATTGCAAAGTTCACAAAGGGCCTGGAATGGTTTGCATTCCAATTAAAGAGGAAAGATCTCCTGACATGTGGTATCAAATAGAGTCCCCAGAATGATATCACCTCAGTAGTGGAGCCAAATTATTAATAGGTTAGAAGCTGTTCTGAACTTGCCTAACAAATCTCAAAAGTAAGCCTAGAAATGACCAAATTATTCTGCATCTCGTAACAGAGTTCACAAATATTTAAAGAAATATATAAATGCTAGTACCCAATAATGTAAAATTCACGATGTGTATCATTCACTCAATGATTACTTTTTCTTTGAAAAAGAAGCAAGAAAATATGAATAATGAGGAGAAAAATCAATCAATAGAAAAAGATCCCAAAATGCCACAGATGCTGGAATTAGTAGATAAGACAATAAAAACAGCTATTATAGGAGAATTCCAACAGATGCCAAATGAGGTAAACAAATCTGCTCCCTAAAAAACACCTATAAGATAGGACAAAATAGACAAAAATGACTATTTCTGCATTTTGGAAATTGACCAATGGCATATATAATCTGAGAAAACATTTATGTTTCTTATATGTGAGAATAGTGTGAGTCCGTGACATTCTTGCCTAGGGCTATTGTTTTTTTTTTTTTTTATTTCAGGAAATTATGGGGGTACAAACATTTTGGTTACATGTTATGACTTTGCCACATCCCAACCATGTTTTGAAACGTGCCCTTTCTCCTGCTACAACGCTCACCACGTCCATTAGTTGTGAGTTTACCCACCCCCAAACCCCCTACACCCAAAGAATATTACTACTGTGTGAGCACCTTAGTGTTGATCAGTCAGTGCCAGTTTGATGGCAAGTACAGGTGGTGCCTACTCTTCCATTCTTGTAATACCTCACGTTGGAGAATGGGCTTGAGCTGTATCCAGGAAAATATAAGAAGTGCTAGGGCTATTGTTATTTCTCCTATCCACGGGTTCAGTTAACACAAAGTTTATGTAAGGTGGGGGCAGGCTGTGAGGACCAGCATTAGCTTTGCCATGAAGAAAATTGATTCACTCAATTGGGAGTTGATAGGTGATGCTCATGCCCAGTGGCATTGTTGGTGAAAGTGGCAATCACTGAATTATAAAAATAAGTAAGAAATTAGACCATATTTAAAAAGTTTAAAATATTTAAACTTCATATGTTTAAGAAGATAGAGGAAAACATAAGCATGATAAGGCAAGATAAGGAAAACCTAAATTAAATGTCTGGAGGTGAAAAATACAGTATTTGAGATGAAAAATAACTGGCTGGGTTTAGCAATGGCTTAGACATTGAAAGAAAAGATTAGTGAACTTGAAGACATAGCAATAAAACTATCCAAATGAAACATAGAAAAGAGACTGATCAGTACTGTGGGGCAATATCAAATGACCTAATATATGCAATTGGAGCCCCAGAAGGAGGAAGAAGGAACAGAAAATTATAATTGAGGAAGTAATATCTGAAAATTTTCTACATTTTATGAAAATTCAAAACTTAGATAATTTAGAAGGTCAGTGAACTGAACCCCAATTAAAAGAAACATGGAGAAAACTAACTAAATATATAACATATGATTCCCTATTATTTAGATATGAGTAAAGGAACTAACTAAATATCCTTTGAATTAAGAGCAAAGGGAAGTAAATTGTAATTAAGTATGTTAGATAATTTTGACAATCATAATGGATATAACTGTGTATCTTGAAAACTTGTTCTATATCCAAATACAGATAAAAGTACATTGCAACATAGATGTGACACATTGCCCATTTCCTACTAAGACAAGAAAAAAGAATTAAAATCTAGGGCATCACTACATTATCAAGCAAATGACTTATTTTCTTTGTAGTTTAGTAGAAAAGGGGCCTTTGATTTGGAGTCCAATAAATTAGAATTCAAATTTTTTCCTTATGTCCATGGCCTTGGACAAGTGATTTCTGTCATCCTATCATTTGTCGTATTTGACTTCCATTCTCTCATTTGTAAATTTAGAATAATACTACTCAGCTTCATAGAATTTTTAATGGTTAAATGAGCTAATATATGTGAAAATGATTAGTATAGTGCTTGGTGCTCATGTTGTTTTTGTTGTCTCTTTCTAATCCTTCTTTCCAAGTAGTATTTTCTGACATTTTTTTTGTTCTCCCTTAATCAATGATATTAGTACTGGAAAAGACCTTAGCAATCATCTAGTATTGGGCCCTCTTTTTACATGTAAAGAAATTGAACCCTGGTGAGGTTACATGTGTCTTGAGAGGGAGACTATTCTGTTACTGAACTCTATTACGTGTTTTAAACAATAACATTAAAAGAAAGTTCTCTGTGCTTTCTCAGAAGCAAAATGGGAGTTAATATTTGCTAACAATTTTATTTTGGAACACAATAATGCAGATCTTAAAACTGAACATTTAAATGAATATGCTTATATTACAACTAAAGTTCTAGAATGATGGAAGTGTTGTTACGGGTACTATATGGCAGGATAAATGAGACAAAATGAAGGCAAGAAACTTAGCTTTCAAGCTCCTGGATAAACTAGAGTTACAAGCCAGGTATTTGAATACTGTGCTCAGTGTAGAAGGATGTGTGTGTGTCTTAAAATAGACATTCTTTAAATATATGCAGCAAAGAATATAAAGAGACCTCACTTTAAACATGAAAAATAAATTGCATATAGCATGGTATGTAAAACATAATTATAATGTATACTTGATCTTTGTAAAAATTAATTTTAAACATGGATAGAGATCAGAATATAGACCATAAAGAGTACCCACACCCAGAAAGCCACATAGAAGCTATGCTGTGGCATGTGGCTCTCTGGGCAGGGGCCTAGGAGATCAGAAGGCTTCCCATGTTTCCATTTTTAAATCACTTGCAATTGTTTGATTTAAAATATATATTAAAAAATTAGCTGCAGAGACTATTTATAGTTATAGGAACTTTTCAGAGAAAATAACACAAGAGCACTACAGAGCTGCTGAAATTTTAAATAATTCTTTGTAAATGCCCTAGGTTAATTTAGATCCCTGAAAACACATTAGGAAATTAAGCTGTAATGTGAGCTAATTCAGATTTTAATTTGGCAAAAAGAATGATCCAACTACACAGTTAATGTAAATAGAAGCATAACACAGGGAAATTAATGAGGTTTCCTTCCGATGAGTCTTCAAGGAGGTAGATAATTAGCTTCTTTTGTTATTATTGTAGGAGAATGTGGCATTGTCTCTGAGGTGTAAAATAACTGTGGCTTACTAAGTGATAATGTGCTTCATTTGTCTTTTTTTTTTTAATAATTATTTATGTTAAACTCTTGTAGGATGAAGCAGCAGCACAGCCTCTGAATCTCTCATCCCGACCCAAGACAGCAGAGCCTGTTAAGTCCCCAACATCTCCTACCCAGAGCCTATTCCCAGCCAGCAAAACCAGCCCTGTCACTCTGCCAAACAAAAGCAGCATCCCTAGCCCCATTGGAGGAAGCCTGGGAAGAGGATCCTCTTTAGGTAAATGGAAAAGTCAACACCAGGAAGAGACTTATGAATTAGGTAAAAGAAAGCAAACCAGTTTAGTGATGACTGATTCTATTTCCAAAGTGTTCCTTAGTAAAAGATGATACTTTTATCTTTTCTACTGAAATGTAACCCAATTTAGTATCTTGGCTGATTAGAACTTTTGGAAATGGTCATAATATAATCCTGCTGAGATGGGTTCTTTAGATGATGATGAGTTAAATTTAGCAATCATAGGCTTAGAAACTTCTGTATTTGGTCAGTGTTTTGCCGCTGAAGTAATTTTCCAATGACCAAAGGACCTGGCCTCAAAGCTGCCTTTCAAAAGGTTAAAATTTATTTGAAATTGTATATCTTCTTTATGTGATTTTTACACCTTATTCCATATTACTTTTGCATTAGAACAAATATGAAAGACACATTTCAATAACATATGAAATAATGTTGATATCTAGGAAGATATGTCATAATCATCCTCTGGCTTCTTGCATTCCCCACATATTTCCAAATATCTCTAGGAAAATTCACACCCCCATGTGAAAAATAGGGGGGAAAAATAAGGGTTTTGGTATGAGACAGGCTTGAACTGGGTACCTTCACTTAATAGCTATGTTACCCTGGGAAAGTTATTTAATATTTTTTTAATTCAATTTCCTAATCTCTGAAAGAGTTATAGTATTGCCTAGCTCATAGGTTGTTATGATAATTAAAAGAGAAAAATGTATATAAAGTTCTTAGCACAGGGTCTAGTACTTAGAAGGCATTCAAATGTAAAAGACTAGAATGAATGTGTATCATTACATTTGTATATATGTGGAGTGAAACAATAAATGTGAAAGTATTTGTCATCAAGAGAGTGCAAATAAGTATTAACATTAGTGTTACTATACTTTTTAAGTCTCTTAATTTTCAAATAAAGGCATAGAAATTCAAAGGGGACAAAATCTAGCATTTCTTCATCAAATTACATTTCTTGCATTATTGAGTCCTGGAGTCTGAAATGCTTATTACGACAAATAAAAAGAACTGTATGACTATAGCCATTTACAGTTTAAAAACCCTCTTCTCTATTTTATCTCATTGGATTTTTCACAATAATCTTAGGAGTTAAGTTGTGTAATAGTATTACCCTCATTGTGCAACTAACCTATGCTTCTTAGAGGTAGAATGACTTACTCACACTCCTGTAGCCATTAATGTGCAGAACCAGGACTAGAATCCAGATCCTCTCACACATAATTCAGTGTTCTTTTTATAAACTTACAGTTGGAATTTTTGCTGAATTTTGCCGAGTCTAAGTAAAGCTGATAGTGAGATGTAAATCTTCCTCGTTGAAATTTAGGACATTGGGATCTCTACAGCAGCCTATTTTCAACTTGAGTCAGGATGCCTCTTCCAGGGACAGAAGTTTTCACCCCAAGTCAGTGGTATCCATGTAGAAAACAGAAGTGAATCATTTCTAACATGTGAATATGAGGAATATCACTTGGCTGGATTTTTGGAAGTTATAAAATAAGGAAAAAAGAACAACATAAGTTATAGAGTTGATCTTGAAATGGCCCTCGTAGAATCCACTTCTGAATTTTTTTTTAAAGCATTTGTCTGCTGTACTGAGCATCATGAGGGGCAAAGATGACTGTTACAGAGACAGTTTGTCTCTGTAACAGACTATGTTACAGAGTCTGCTCTTAGGAAACTTTCACTTCAGCAGAGCATATTCCTAGATCATGAATTAGAAACAGACTGAAGTAATAGCACCTGCACTTGAACAGCACCCTTGTCCAGACAACATTGGATAGAAATAGTCTTTTTTTTTTAATCAGAAAAGCTATAGAACAAAAGCTGTGGGTTTTCTATATCCTAAAATTAACTGACTTAACAGAAATTTCACAGATAGCCTTAGGAATTTTTTCCAAACTCAAATGCATATGTTCATACATTACACTCACAAGACATATGTTGTGAGCTTGATTTTTGTCTGGTTTCATCTGTTCTGGCTATCTGACGGGTATACACATACACACACACATGCTATGAAATGCTTATACCAGGTCTCAAACAAGTGGATCACGTTAAAATTTACCACAGCAGCTTAAACCTATCAATCATTGAACAATTGCTCTCTTTTTGTCTAAAATTGGAAAAATGTATTCATTCTTACTTACAGTGAAATGCAAGATATGTTGGAAAATTAGTTTAATCTTGAATTTCACTTTATTTGAAGTTCTATACTTATGTGAAAACCATTCCCATACATACAGTCTCACTGTCATGAAGATGGGGAGATGAGAGCAGCGGGTGTTCAAGTTGGGGGTGGGAGTCATTCTCTTGGTAAATAACTGAGGCAGCATGATGGGAAGAATGCTTCATTAACCAGGCAGCAATTGGGGAATGGAGAGTATAGTGTATTCCTTCCGCCCACTCTCTCCAACAGTGGACATATGAACACACATATACAGATGTCACTAAAGTACGCATGTAGCCTCACAGATTTTTTTTCTGCTAGGCCAGAAACAGCTTTCCTGCATTAGCACACCAAATATAGCAGGTAGCCTGGACCAACCTCTCTGCTTCCTCCCCACCCTCTGCCCGCTTCTTTCCCACAACTCCTGCACAGAAGAGGCAAGATTGTGTGCTATTTGTAGATATAGTAAGAACAGATATCTTCCCTCAATATGTACACAATAGAAATCTAGGAATCTTCATCTGTGAAGAAGTGAGTAGACAGAACCCAGACAGACTAGAGTGCTGGGGTTTCTTCCAGTGGCTGAAAAAACCCAGCACAGCTTGGGTGCCCTGGCTTTCTGTGCTCTAGACATAATATTGTACAATTTTTTAAATAGCAAATGTACCCCTTCTTTGTTCAGGGAATGCAGTTTTCTATAGGGGAGTGGATAGTAGCAGTGCTTTTTAAGAATCTAACCTCACAAGCCTCTAATAATGCATCATGTGTATGCAGATATCCTGTCCAGTCTCAACTCCCCTGCCCTGTTTGGGGATCAGGATACAGTGATGAAAGCCATCCAGGAGGCTCGGAAGATGCGAGAACAGATCCAACGGGAGCAACAGCAGCAACAGCCACATGGTGTTGATGGGAAACTGTCCTCCATGAATAATATGGGGCTGAACAACTGCAGGAATGAAAAGGTAAAACTTGCTTCCTTCCTTCACTGGATCTGCCAGACCCACTGGCTTACTCTCTGGCTCTTTCCAGGCTCCCAAACATCAGTCTGAAGCCATAGATTTAGGCTTCCAGCTTGAGAGCTGTCTTATATTTTGCTCAAATCTGTCATGTATCACATTTAAAATGGTAAATGATTAACAAATACATCTTTTTCTACTCAGTGTGAGTTGCCTCCCAGGCACCCAACCTACCTGTCTATTGGTATGTCTTTCTGTCACAATCTGAAATATTTAGATGTATCTTATAATAAAGCAGCTATGTGATATTATTAGAATAAGAAATAAGTATCAGCGTATTTAAAAAGGAAGACACAAGATTCTGGGAGCCCCAGACTAGTTTTATCCAGGAAATTGATGTGATCAGATTTACATATAAAAGGATCATTCTGTCTACTATAGAAGAATGAACTATAGGAGGTTAAGAATGGAAACAGGGAGAACAGTTGAGAAGCTATTGTAGTAGACTGGGTGAAAAATTCTGATTAGCTGACAGAATGAAACACGCCATTTTTTAAAAAAGAGGTGAAAATACTTTCCCAACGCCAAATTGTTTAAGTTTTTTTTTGTTTTTTCTTTTAAACACGGGAACTGTATGGGAACAAATGAGTGTCATGATGGGCAATGTCTTTCTTTGGTAACAGTTTTAGAGTAAAGTAAAAAAAAAATATTTCCATTCATGTGTTTATTCTGTAAAGGCTACAAATATAATATACTGAAGTCAGGGCCAAGAGACCTCTCTTTGTCTCAGTTATTGCCAATTCTAGCATGGATGCTGTGGTAAAGACTCCATCCATCAGAATAAAATTTATAGTTTACCCAATTCCTAGAAGGATTTTTTTTTTCAAAGTATTACAGGGCTACAAATGTTTTTGGTTACAAGGATTGCTTTTGCAATGCTTGAATCAGAGTTCTAAGTGTGCCTGTAACCCAGATAGTGTTCACTGTACCCATCAGGTAGGTTTTTGTCCATTCCCTCCTTTCCCCTCCCCCTGGTGGACTTCCATTGAGTCATACATCCCTCTATGCACTTGTGTGCCCATGGGTTCATTCCAATTTAATAGTGAGCACATTTGGTGTTTGTTTTTCCATTCTTTAGATATTCATTTAGGATAATGGTCTCCAGTTCCATCCATATTGTTGCAAAAGGCATTAAATCATCCTTCTTCATGGCTGAATAGTATTCTATGGTATACATATACCACATTTTGTTAATCTACTCATGAATTGATGGGCATTTGGGTTGATTCCACATCTTTGCAATTGTGAATTGTGCTGCAATAAACGTTTGAGTGCAGGTATCTTTTTGATAAAATGACTTCTTTTTCTTTGGGTAAATACCAGGGAGTAGGATTGCTGGATTGAATGGTAGGTCAACTTTTAGTTCTCTGAGGAATCTCCATACTGTTTTTCATAAAGGTTGCACTAATCTTCAGTTCCACCAACAGTGTATAAGCATTCCTTTCTCTCTGCATCCTCACCAGCAACTTAGTGTTTTGGAGTTTTTAATAAAAGCCAGTCTAACTAGGGTATGGTGATATCTCATTGTGGTTTTAATTTGCAATTCCCTGATAGTGACTTTGGGCATTTTTTCATATGTTTATTAACCATTTGTCTATCATCTTTTGAAAAACTTTTGTTCATGTCTTTTGCCCACTTTTTAATGGGGTTTTTGATTTTTTCTTCCTGAAATTGCTTGAGTTCTTTGTAGATTCTGACTATTGGCCCTTTATCTGTTATATGTAGCAATATATAGCTTGCAAATATTTTCTCCCATTCTTTAAGTTGTCTATTTGCTCTGTTGCTTATTTCCTTGGCCGTGCAGAAGCTTTTTAATTTAGTCAAGTTCCATTTATTTATTTTTGTTGTTGCTGTGATGGCCATTGGGATCTTCTTCACAAATTCTTTGCCTAAGCCAATATCTGGAAGAGTTTTTCCAACATTTTCTTCTGGAGTTCTTATGGTTTCATGCCTTACATTTAAGTCTTTTATCCATCTTGAATTAATTTTTGTGAGTGGTAAGAGATATGGATCCTGTTTCATTCTTCTGCATGTGGCTATCCAGTTTTCTCAGCACCGTTTATAGGATAGGAATTCTTTTCCCTACCGTATATTGTTGTCTGCTTTGTCAAAGATCAGTTGGCCATAAGTGGATGGTTTTGGGTCTGAGTTTTCTGTTGTGTTTCATTGGCCTATGTCTCTATTTTTGTGCCAATACCATGCTGCTTCGGTTACTAAGGCCTTGTAGTATAGTTTGAAGTCTGATAATGTGATACTTCCAGATTTGTTCTTTTTGCTTAAGATTGCTATGACTATTCAGTTTCTTTTCTGGTTCCAAATGAAGTGTAGAATTTTTTTTTTTCTAAATCTATGAAATATGATGTTGGTGTTTTTATGGGAATTGCATTGAATCTGTAAATCACTTTGGGAAGTATGGACATTTTAATAATGTTGATTCTACTGATCCATGTGTATGATATGTGTTTCCATTTGTTTATATCATTAGGGATTTCCTTTGTCAGTGTTTTGTAGTTCTCTTTTTTATTTTATTTTATTTTATTTCAACATATTATGGGGGTACAAATGTTTAGGTTACATGTGTTACCTTTCCCCCTCTTCTCCCCCAGAGTCAGAGCTTCAAGCGTGTCCATCCCCCAGATGGTGTGCACTGCACTCATTATGTATGTATATACCCATCCCCTCCTCCCCCCTCCCATCTGCCCAATGCCCGATAAATGTTATTCCTATATTTCCACTTAGGTATTGATCAGTTAATGCCAATATGCTGGTGAGTACATGTGGTGCTTGTTTATCCATTCTTGGGATACTTCACTTAGTAGAATGGGCTCCAGCTCTATCCAGGAAAATATAAGAAGTGCTATATCACCATTGTTTCTTATAGCTGAATAATACTCCATGGTATACATATATCACATTGTATTAATCCACTCATGTATTGATGGGCACTTAGGTTGTTTCCACATCTTTGCATTTGTGAATTTGC
>CAUYRT010041632.1:0-175926 GCA_963574885.1 Lepilemur ruficaudatus
CCTGAGCAAAAGCAAGACCCTGTCTCTACTATAAATAGAAAGAAATTAATTGGCCAACTAAAAATATATAGAAAAAATGAGCCGGGCATGGTGGCACATGCCTGTAGTCCCAGCTACTTGGGAGGCTGAGGCAGAAGGATCACTTGAGCCCAGGAGTTTGAGGTTGCTGTGAGCTAGGCTGATGCCACGGCACTCTAGCCTGGGCAACAGAGTGAGACACTGTCTCAAAAAAAATAAATAAATAAAAAATAAAAAAAATAAAATGCCTACTGTACGCAGATCAAGACTGCAATAACATAAAATGAAAAAGATTGAGAATATAGCAAATTAGAGTTTATAGGAAGGTAAAAAGGGACTGTTTCACAAAACGAAAGGATGGCAAAACAGAACTCGGAACAAGTTAGAGTGAGAATCTAGTCTTTGTGGGCATTTATCATCGACAGATATTTATGAACATCAGTAGTCAGACTTCAGGGACGCTTGTGCAGCCAGCAGGTGCCAGAGGACAGGGCCGGCAGCTCGTAGCTGGTGTCTGCTCTGATTGGCTGGTGCCAGAGGGGATTTATGTCAATCAAAGCCTCAGCTCAGGCCCTTCACTTTTGCAGCTGTGTGAGGGACCAAGAAGGTGTTCATGTGGTCTTATGTTTGTATAAAAGTTGTACAAGTAAGATAAATGAATTATAGTCGGTTAAGACCACTATCTCCTTCCAGTGCCATTTCTTATCTGTTCTACTCCCCCTGGAATTTGTGCTGCAGGCATTTTGGGGTTCGTCCTAAGGGAGGCGGAGTTGAGTAAACACTTCCTTTGGGTTAGAGGGATGTATTTATGCGATTCACAGTCACTTCTGTGTATAGTTAAATATTTCCAGCCACTCTTGTGTAGGAGTGGTTTCCAGAAATACTCCCGGTGCCCATTGTGCTGACTCAGCCAGTTCCATGACTGAGCTAAGGGGAACAGGCACTAAAGGACCTGGCACCAGAAGCATGTGGATAATAGAAGTAAATCAAGATTTCAAAGGGAAAGAACCTGAAGCTATTCTGTGATAAATTCCCATCAGCAGATACCTTTTTTTTTTTTTTTTTTTTTAGGCAGATCTTACTCTGTTGCCTGGGCTGGAGTGCAGTGGCATGATCATAGCTCACTGCAGCCTTGAACTCCTGGGCTCAAATGATTCTGCTGCCTCAGCTTTCTGACTAGCTGGGACTACAGGTGCTCACCACCACGCCCAGCTAATTTTTCTTATTTTTTTTAGAGATAGGGTCTTGCTATATTGCCCAGGCTGACCTCAAACTCCTGGCCTTGGGCAATCCTCCTGCCTCGGCCTTCCAGAGTGCTGAGGATTCAATTCTCATCAATGCCTTGTCAAAACAGAAGTTCTCTTCTGCTCAGTATATACTTGATAATGCAGCCTATACAATTATAAATGCACCATATAAAGAATTTTTTTCATATATTTCCATAAGCAATCCATAGAAATATTCTAATATTAACAAATGATTTGTAACAATTTCAAATCATAAAAGCAGTAATTTATAATAAAGATAAAACCCTTGAAAAGAAGGAATGGATACGATCTTGAATTCTTTACAATCTAATTAATGAAGAGATATGAATCTGGGTCATCCCCAAAACCCCAGCAAGATGGGCCCCTGCTCTGGGCCTGGCTCTAGAGGACCCAATGACAGCTTTCCTCTTCGCCCCGCTCCAAGGGTGAGGTGTCCACAGGGAGCGAGGAGACACTCGCCTTTCAGTAGTGTTTACCCCTGGCACATTTTTGATAAGAAATCTGTCCCTGCTGGCCCACATTGGAGACAGATATCTGGAAAGCACTTTCAGGAAAGAAATTCTTAAATTGCCCTGGACAGAGAGTGGCAAACAAGATCATGTAGCTAGTATCGCAGAGACAGCCAGACAGTAGAAAATGAAGTGCAATTTCGTGACACGTGAAAAACAGCCACCGGCTTAGGCCACCCCACAGGAACAAGGGAGAGTCAAGTGTCTCAGAATAATAGGGCTAAGAGGAAGTTGGCTGGCGAGCAAGGCCTGTGGGGAGAGAGTGCCATTGTGATGAGGGGTGGATGTTGGCTGGCCAGGCGGTGATGGTGAGCGCCAGCAGGAATGCGTGGTGACCCTTGTATCCTGCCCGCCTTGTCTGGCTCAGGCAGCAGCCAGAAATGAAAATATCCTTCTAAGGGTATTTCAGGTTCAAAATCCAGTTGGCTAGTTGGAGGAAAAGGATATTATCCGATGACAGATAGTGGTAGCCAGTGTCTGACTCTTACTCATAGAATCAACATATGCTGGGAATTCCAGAGAGGTACGTTCCAGAAAGCCTGCATCCTAGTGCTTGACGTCTGGTTTAGGGAAACAATGGGGTGTCAAGGAGGGGAAGGCGTGTGTGTGTGTGTGCGTGTGTGTGTGTAGGTGAACATTCATCTCTAGTCATGGGGTGACTAGTTAGAAGGTCACTCCACCATTCCTCAAAAGCTTGGGGATTCCTCCAAAAACTACTCTGAAGTATGATGTTTGCTTTTACTCAATCACTTCACAAGTATCTATGGCAAGCTTGCTCTATGCCAGCCATTTGTGCTAAGAAGAGAAACGTAAAGATACAAAAGATAGGGTCCCTTCCCCTAGGGTTTTGCAAATTTAGTAGGGGGCTTCCAGAATTACATTCTGATAAAGAATGACCAAGAGGAACCGGCAGCGACTTGTTAATTCTCCGGAAGCTGGCTTCGGCTGAGTTATAGTGAATGAATTTCGAACTGGGTGCAAAGATGGATGCTTGGAGTAAGTTAATTCTGGGCTCCAAGATCTCCTGTCTCATAACAAATCTATTTCCATTTCACTCTGCTTTTCAGCACATCAAGGTCAGCTGCCTCACTGCCTCCTGGGTCTCTGGATGAGGAGAAGTACAGAGAGCATTCAGTAAAGGTCACGACTCTCTGTCACTAGTCTTGTAACGATCCACTAAGTACAAAGCCGACCAGCGGCTCCTTCCTAGTGGGCCCATTGCCGTATTGATGGTGAGGGTGGCTGATCTACAGCAAAGGCCCTTAACCTGGAGGCCAAAGCACCAGCTGTTGGGAGCTTCGCCAGAGCCAGAGTGTACTCGGGTTAACCCCGAGAAATAGCACAGTGGTGCTGCTGTAAAGGCGTACGCTCCTCCCGCACGGAAGCCAGTGGGGCCAAAACAGTGGAATGTTTCCTGGGCTGTAATGTGAGTAAATTATGAAACCAATGGCAATGAAGTCAGTGCTTTATCTTCTTACAAAGCTGGAAACATGAATGCTATTCTGTGCTTTAAAGTTTAATGGTTTGTAGCAATAGTGCAGAACATTCTTACATTATGAGGAACGGCCTGTTCTGTATGGTGATCAACAAGCCTAGCTGCCGGGACTCCATGTTTGGGGAGGAAGGGAGAATGTCCGAGAACAACGGACCAGGGACCTGGATAAAGGTTCCATAAAAAGTTATAGTTGGTGGCAACAAGGACTGCCATGCAGCTATAGTCCTGCCCCTATGGACTTTGAAACTAAAGTAGCCAAAGTAAGAATCCTACAGTTTTAAGCGTCTCATTCACTGGGATTGTGGGCCGGTTCCTAAGAAACAACCAATTTAAAAACAGGAGCAACCAGCTAACAAATATTCCAGGCAAATGGCTGCTTCTTTGCTCTTACCTTGCTTTTTCAGCTAGTTAGTTTGAATTTTTTGTATGGTTAGAAGTCAACACTTATGGTGACACGATTTGCTTTGTAATTCAGAAGTGATGATAATGATAGTTTTTCTTGAATATATTTAAATTCATTGTTATGCTTGACGACCTCTCAAATCTCTCAGACACTCTTCCTAAGTAGAGCCGTGAGCATCCTTCAGTGCCTTGGACAGGTCTTTGAATGCAGCAGGTGACTGGAAGTTTGGCTGCTGACACTCGATGATGATGGTGATGGTGACAGCTACTGTTTTGCATGCTCATGTGCACCGAGCTGTTTATTCTGCACGCTGCATTCACGAGCTCATGCGATCATCACTGCTCTGAGTCAGGAATCTCAGCTCCACTTCCTAGGTGAGGAGACTGAGACCAAAGGAAAAGAAACTCGTCTATGTCCACACGGTACATGAGTGACTGAGCCGGGAAAGGGCCCCGAGTGTTTCAGACTCTAAAATCTAAGCTCTTAGTCGCTTCCCTGTGCTGATTTCATGGTACTGATGAACCCTGACTACCCTCTATGTCTCTCCTCACCAGATATGTGTGAAACCATAGAAATAAACCAGGTTTCCCCCCCCTGGACAAAGATGCTATTTTTGCTTTAGAAGGCCTCTCACAGAGATTGAAAAAAAGAAAAATCAAAATTGGGAACCTAGTTTTCCAGTAATGGAATATTTACTGCCGGTCCTGAGGAATATCTTTTTTTTTTCCCCTTTTATTTTTAGTTGACTTGTAATAATTGTACATATTTATGGGGCACAGGGTGAGATTTTGATACATGTATACAGTGTGTAATGATCAAATCAGGGTAATTAGCATATCCCTCACCTCAGTTATCATCTCTTTGTGTTGTGACTATTCAAAATCTTCTCTTATAGATTTTTGAAAATGTACACTAAATTATTATTAGCTGTGTTCACCCTGCAGTGCTACAGAACACTAGAGTTTACTCCGCCCATCAGCTATTACTTTGTATCCTTTAGCCAACCTCTCCCTATCCTCCCCTTCCCTTCCTTCACATCCTCTGGTAACCACAATTCTACTCTCTACTTCTATGAGCTCAATTTTTGTTTTTAGCTCCCACATATGAGAAAGTACATTATTTACCTTTCTGTGCCTGACTCATTTCACTTGACATAATGCCTTCCAGGCTCATCCGCATTGCTGCCAATGACAGGAGTTTATATTTTAATGGCTGCATAATATTCCATTGTGTGTAGACACCACATTTTCTGTAACTGCTAATCTGCTGATGGCCACTCAGGCTGATTCTGTATCTTAGCTATTGCGCGTAATGCTGCAATAAACACAGGGGTGCGGGTATCTCTTCAAGATACTGATTTTCTTTTTCTTTTCTTTTTTTTCTTGATAAATACTCTGGGAAATATCTTAAATATGGTGTTCACTTTGTCAGTGACAGACACGCCCTCCCCCACCAACCCACCTGCTTTTGGCTTCTGAAAAATAGTGGAAACTCAGACCAGGGACCCTGTGGGTCTTGTGTGGCGTCTCTGGTTCTGGCCTGAGCACCCTCATTCACAGGCCATGTGATTAAATCTAAGATACTTGGCGATCCATGATCCAGGAGACGCATGGAGATCAGACAGTTTTCTCCCGCCCGGCAGGGAGGTAATGGGATTTAATGTAGACAAAAGTGATTTCAGTCTCTCTATTAGAAGATGGAAGCCAACCCGTGGCATGGCTCTTTCTGCCCTAAAACTTGTTATCAAAAAGATTCTCCAGATTGGGCAGCCACATACATCTTTAATTTTTTGAGACAACCCTCCCTAAAAAAATAATATGAAAACTGATAAATGAAAGCATTGTCTTTCTATGGATGTGCATGTTGTTTTGGGCTCCCTCTCAGCTGATGCCCATTGCCCCCCAGCGTAAAACCTCAGCACTGTCCTGGGGAGGGGCGGGCAGAAAAGCAAAGAGCCTGGACAACGTCCTGCCTGCTGAGCACAGAGCACAGCCCACAGGGAGAGGAGGATCCTCCCAGAGACGGCTGTGCTCACAGGACAGGCAGGGACTGTAAGAGATGGGGCAGTGGCCGCTACTGGAACGTTATTAGTGATCTTGACCCTTCTACCACTGCTTATTACGGTGACTTTAGTCTTTTACTTTTTAAAGCAAACGTACATATGTTGTCTCGTTTTTAAGTTTTTACTGGACGCCTGCGAGGTAAGTGGTGCAGAGATGAGCTCATGTTACAGCTGATGCAGCGGCACTTGAGCGAGCTCAGCTGGCTTGCTGGGAGTCAGTGTACCGTGTGGGTTGGGATCTCAGCCTCCCGGACTGGGAGTTTGCTGGTGGTACATGTCCACATCTTCAGCCTCACAGTAGTGCCCTGATGGTAACACTGTTTCTAAAACACTGGCTTCTAGAGAATTACAGAGAAAGAAACGATTTTCAAATTGAATGATTTTAAATGTGTTTGGGCATCAGGTCCTACAAATGTGCTATTTGTTCTTGTAGTGAGCTTAGAGATTAAGGGATTTGGGCCTTTTTTTTTTTTTTTTGGTGACTCTACTTTTTTTATATCTATTGAGAGATAAAATCACCTAGAAGCCTATTATTTTTTCTATCTTCCCCAATGAAAATAGTTTTCTGTTTTCTGTCTGAGTTTTATAAGTACATAAGACATCCTCATTATATAAAATTCAAATAATATATAAAAATATACAAAAGAAAGTAAAAGAGCCCCGAGATAATTACCATTCGCAGTTTGGAAATGATCATTTCCTCAGCCATATACTCTTTGTGAATATACTTGGAGCTTCCTCGTTAAAGAAACCTGGGCCCGCAGCCTTTTATAAAGAGAAACAATCACCCTCGCTTTTCTTTTACAATACAGACTTTTCCTAGCGCCAGTTTTACTTCCTGTGGGGTACACCTATGCTGGGTCCCCACCTTGCGAAACAGAGAAAATGGGCAATTCGGGGCAAGCCGAGTTCTGGAGGGCAGAGAGGTGGGGACTTGTAGGAGATAAAGAAAATACCTGGTGTGCCTGCCGAGGAGGGGCTGGGTCTGTTCAAGTCAACAAGCTTATCTTGAGTTTCTACACTGTGCCAGGCACAAGGGACACAGGAAAGGAAAAGAAGCCGTCCTGCCCTCAAGGGGCTCAAAGGCCAGTGACGGCGGGGACTTCCGAGCAGCGTGGGGTGCAGTCATGGCCGGCGCGACAGCCCAGCTCCTGGTGCTGGGCAAGGCTTCGTGGAGGAGGAAACCCCTTAATTGGGTCTTGAAGGAGCTGACCTGGCATAGGAAGGATAAGCCATTCTGGATGCAGGAATAATGTGGTGGCTGGGGAAGAACCAAGGGCAAGTCTGTATTGTCAGAATTGGTGTCTCGCTTTGTATGGCTTCCAAGAATACAAACAAACAAACAAGAATGATGTGCATGTCTGGGGGAGGGTGGGGGTCGGGCAGAGAGGCTCTCAAGAAATGAAGCTGAAGAGGTCGGCAGGGGCCTGATCAGGACAGTCTTGAACGTGAGGGTAAAGAACTGGACACCCTGGAAACCACGGGCAAGGCAGGCGTAGGAAGACCCCTAGGGCCACAGGAGGTGAGCAGGTGGATCTGCGGGAGGCTGTGGCGTGGTCCAGGTGGGCGGCTGGGGCGCCTGGGCCTGAGCAGAGGTGTTGGGGAGGAGAGGAGGGCGGGGAGAGAAGGCAAAGGCTCCAGGAAGCTGGGTGGACGAGGAAGACGCTCACCCCAGGGCTCTAGGGGCAGAACTCACCACCCAGGGCTGCCTTTCCAGGGGCCACAGCTCTGAAGAGCCAGGGAGACTGCTTCCCGGGGTTTTTTCTCAGATGAATTGAGGCAGTGGAGGGAAAGCCTGTCATCTTTACTGGGAAAGAGGAAAGAATAAATGTTCTAAAAGAATACTGGGATCTTTGAAAGAAGAATGTAGGAAAAATGTACAAAATTGACTTGGGCTTCTCCTGGGACCCAATGTAGAGGCTCTATACAAGAAATGAGAGCTATGTATGGGAAGGAAACCAGAGTTAAACCTACAGGATGCTGGAGTGCACCGCCCAGACCTCAGCCGTTCCCCCAGCCTGGAGGGACATTGACAGCTCTGAGCTGTGTCCCTCTCTCTATGCTTCGCCTGGGCCAAGGTCATGTCCACTGGGGCAGTCTGCACCCAGTGCCTGCTCAGGGTGGGGTACAAAGGCACGGTCTCCTTGACCTGACTCAGCATACTTCCATCTCCCCACGGGTAGGCCAAGGAGGCTTGGATTCTGACTACACTGAAATTCAACTTCACCCTGCACCCAATCCTACTTCCTTTACCCCCGACAGGTCTAGATCCACAGAGCCCTCCTTCAGAACCTTCCTGGACCCAAGTCGAGAGCCCGATCTGCAGCATTAAAAAGGTGAAGCAGAGTGGACATTCTTGGCAGCAAAACTGGAGGCTTCTTTTCTAGGAAGATGGGGGGTAAACATTTCTCTTATCAGTGAGGCGGGTGAAGGTCTTTTCTGAAACCTTGGGGCCTTGAAAATGGTCTGATTAAGTCCTCAGAGAATGGGCTTTGATGTGAGACAGACCTGAGTTTGAACTCCTGCTCTGTTACTTACCAACTCTTTTGGGGATTTTGAAAAAGTCACATCACCTCTCTGGCCCTTCCTCTGTAAAACAGGAATGCCAGTCTTACTTCCCTTGCAATTATACCTCTGCTACCAAACGTACATTGTGGGCTGTTCTTGCTGCCATGGCCAGTGCTTGGCGCATAGCAAGGTCCTCAGTAAGTGTGGAAGGATTGGCCAGCAAGTGACACTGGTATTGTTCAGGTAGGTGTTGTTTAGGGTGGCACTGGCAGTAATCCAGGTTTCAGAATTTAAGGAAAGAAGTGTAAAGAATGACAGGAAAATGTGTCACGGTGGAACAATGTATCATGCTGCCAAGACCTAGCTGAGGAGGCTGATCCAAACTACACATATCCAATGCCTGAAAGACATCCTAGCAAGTCAATTCAATTAAGAACATTTTTAATCATCAACTATGAATGAGATGCTGGCAGGGGAAGACCCAACGTGATGGCCATTTTCTGGAGAACCCTAATTATGACTGTTAGCAGCTTAGTTAGACAATTTATTGTGTGAGTTAGAGAATTTTGTTAAACATATTTAATTTATATAATCATTAAATACAGTCAGGGCATAGAGTGGGTGCTCAAAAATATTTTCTGAATGAAATATGTTAGATAAGACACTTCAAGTGTTTTAGGGCTAGTAGAGTTTATACCATCCTAAGAATGAGGCATTTAAAAACAAAGATGATATATTACGTCCCGGAGGTTGGCTAGATGAAATAGCAAAGATTAACTGAGAAAGAGCGAAGTACTTCATGTGGAACATTGTGAAGTCTACTGGGGCTCAGTGGGAGACAGGACGGATGTAAGATAAAGCGCAGAGAGTTCTGAATGGACCTGACCTTGTCTTATCAATGCTCACAGGAGGAGCTACCGGAAGGCAAAGGTGAAGGCAGAGGTGACCCCTAAGGAATTTCTGTATTTGTCTTCGAGTGTCTTATAGGATGATTCTTTTGGTCCGTATCTACTATCCCGTTATCTGTTGGTTCCAGTTTTGCAGTTCCTGGGCACACACCAGCCAGTCGTGGGGGGTGAGGGCCAGTTATGTGTTGGGGAACCTTTCCTCGCTGCGTTCAGAATTGTGGACATGGATCACCCGCATAGTGGATAGACTGAAAGCTCTACCCTGAAAGGAAATGAGTCATTTTGGGTATCATTTGGATATGGATAGTTTTCCAGATCCTAGGTGGGACTCTACCCCAGGGCTTGCAAGTTCAAATGCCCATGGGGTAAGGCAGATCATATAAATGAGGGAAGCGATCAGAGTGGTGCATGTGTCCTTCCTTCACTGGGTCATTGGGTAATCACACTGTGGTACATCATACCATGGACTGCCACTCACCAGCAAATCCATGAACTGCTGATACCCGCAACAAGTTGGGTGAATCTCCAGGGAATTCTGATGAGTGAAAAAACCGGTCCCCAAAGGGTGCATACTGTACGATTTCATTCCTATGACATTCTTGAATTGACAAAATTATGGAAACGGAGAACAGATTAGTGCTTGCCAGGGGCTAAGGAGGGGTGGGATGGGGATGGCTGTAGCTATGGAGGGGGGGGGGATCCTTGTAGTGATTGAGGGGTCAGTCTCTTACCTGGCAGTGTCAGTATCCTGGCTGTGATGTCGTACTAGAGTTCTCCAAGATGTCACCACTGGGGGAAACTGGGTAAAAAGAACATGAGATCTCTCTAAATGCTTCTCACAATTGCATGTGAACCCACCACTATCTTAAAACAAAATTTCAGTTTGAAGAAGGAATGGTGGGTGGCACTGTGGTGAACCAGAGCGCACATGACCCTTTTAAAAATAATAATTCTTAAAAGCTGACATACAGTACAGACCAGAAAGTACAAGCACCTCCCCCCAAACCAGCCAACCAACCAACAAACCAGCCAAGCAATAAAAATGTCTATCTGCCCACTTAGACTCTCAAATTTTTTTTAAATTGTAATCATTTTAGATGTAACTCTTTTAAAAATGTAGTACTTATTCCTTTGCCTTCTTAAACGTAGCCTACTGAATATAGCAAAACGTTCTCAGTTGCTCCTTGAATAAGGGTGCCTTCATCTGCAAGTCATTGGCACCCTCCCTGGAGCGGGCTGCACCTTGGAGAGAAGGGTGTTCGTGTAGTCAAAGTTGGGGTGGAGGGTCAAAGGGTGGGGGCTGTTTGAACGTTATTGCTTGAAGCTGGGCTGCCATGCTTCGTGAGTTTTACGGTTGCTTTTAGGGTTTTTCTGTCTCCTCCTTTATTGCCAGACTCATAGTAATGGTTTCTTGATACTGTCAGCATGCCTGCTTGTAGGAGACTGTCATTTCCTCCTCACCTACTGTGTGCTTGGAAAGTGGCTCACAAAACTTATCGTGTCGTGTGTGTGTATGTTGGGGGGGAAGAGTAAACAGGCAGTGAGTGGGAAAATGAGGAACTGAGTTTTCGCACTTTTGTGCGTCCGTTTTGACTGCTCAAAGGTCTTTTTAATTTCAAATAGGCAAGACTTCTGCGAAACTAGATTTTGAGAAACTGCATGTTGCTTACTTCAGACCAGGATATAATACTTCTGAGAGGCAGCTAGACTCTCCAGCCCGAGCAAGAGCAAGACCTCATCTCTACAAAATATAGAAAAATTAGCCAGGCGTGGTGGCACATATCTGTAGTCCCAGCTACTCAGGAGGCTGAGGCTGGAGGATCACTTGAGCCCAGGAGTTGGAGGTTGAGGAGTTTGACAGAGCAAGTCTCTGTCTTACAAAAAAAAATTAGAACCTAGACTCTGCGGCCAGACTTTCTGGGTTCAAATCTTAGCTCTGCCACATATGAGCTGAGTGACTCTGGGCAAGTGACAGAAGCTCTGTATGCCTCAGTTTTTTACTTGTAAACTGGGGAGGATGCTAATAATACCTGTCTCATAGGGCTGTTAGGAAAATTGAATGAACTGATAGATGTAAAGCTCTTAGAAGAGGGTCTGGCACGGGTGAGTGTTACACACGTCTGTAAATACTAGCAGTAGTAGCAGCATGGTAACAGTGCTGCTGACCACTGCTCCCGTCCCTGTGGAGCTCCCTCCACCCGCAGGTCCGGTGGGTTTCCACCACATGGGAGGTTTTCCCTTGAGGTTTCTGGATTCTCATCCCTGGCCATATGGGAGACCCGAGCATTTCCCTTCCTCTAGACTGTGTCTCTCTTGGAGCCGCACATCTGGGGAGTGGAGAGGGAGACTGGGAGACACAGACGGTTTCACATGACCGTCCCATGCCCGAACCTGCCATTCCTGTGTTCCAGCTACTGCTCTGTAGGTTCCGATTCCAGATTCCCAGCAGAGACAATCTGACCAGCCCAGCCTGGCCCAGCGTGGCATCAGCTCCGCCAGAGGGAGTCTCCAGTGGTAGTAAGAAGGAGAGGGGCTCATCCTAGAAGGCGTGGGGACAGTTCTGGAGTTGTGGCCTTGAGCTGGGCAGGCGCTCAGAAACCTGCACATTGCATCGACGAGTCAGACCAAGTACTGCTCTGGGAGGTGGGAGACCTGGGGCCAGAGTTAGCTGCTTACTTGCAGGGTGACCTCAGGGGAGCCGCTTAACCTGCCTACCCCTCAGTGTGCGCCCCTGGAAATGGGAGTGTTGGTAATGCCTGTGTTTCTTGCCTTACCAGGCCAGGACCAGCTACATAACTTGCAGGCTTCAGTATAAAATGAAAACATGGGACTCTTTGTTCCAAAATGATTAAGAATATCAGGATGGCAACAGCACAGCATTAAACCAAGCGTGGGGTCCTCTTAAGTGCAGGGTCCTGCATGGCCTCGTAGGTTGCATTCCCAGGAAGGCCGTCCTGCACGAGACTGTGATGAGGATTTCACGTAAAGCTGTGTATAATAAGGCATCATACATCCTTCACTATACATTTGTCGTTTAATCTTAAAACATTCTTTAGAAGAAGGAAACCTGACTGACACTTCTATGGTGAGATAGTCTTCAGCTGACGTGCCCTGGGACAGGCGAGCCTGTCACCTGTGGCTGCCCTGCCCTGTCTCAGTGCCTGTGCCGTTGAGATTGTGGCATTTCCAGCATCAGCACACAACTCATCAGGGTGGAGGACAGGTGTGTTTCTGCTGCCTCTTTTGCTCTTGTGGCCTTCATCGTGCTCTGAGCGTAGCTCCACAGGGAGCTCGGGGACGTGGTTGGGAAACCCAACCTTGCGAGGTCCCTGCCTGACTGCCACATTTCCCCCTGGACACACCACCTGGGAGCCCTCCCTGGGGACCAGTGCTTGGGAGAGGGCTCTGCAGCCGCACCACCGGACTCTCAGGGAGGGAATCAGTTCCCCCTGGAGAAGGAAGAGCAGCCTTTTCATCTTCACCATCAACGCATCACTTGCACTGTACCTTCTCTTCTTACTCGAGCCCATCCAAAACCCGCTACCAAGTAAGCCTCCTGTCCACTCGTCCGCTGCTGTACTGAGCCACTGCCCTTTTCTCAGTCGTCTGTCTGTGCAGGTTCCCCAGGGACTGTTCTGTCAATTTCTCCATCAGAGGGGGCTCTAGAAGTCTCCTTGGTTCTGGATCTTCTCTCTCTCCTTGCATCCCCAGACTTGGAGGACTTGGCCAGGCTGCCCTGAATCCCAGTCTTGCAGAAGTTCCCGGTTCCTTCTTGCCTCTGTATCCACATTGTGTTCAAGTCTTGACCACAGAGCCAGGCGTGCCCCACCCCACTCCTTGCTTTCTGGTAAAGCTTATCCCTGACTTCCTTCTGGGAAGTCCATGTTCACCACCAGTGGTTTATCAGCTAATAAAGGGCTGTGGAGGAGGAGACAGAGGAAGAAGAGGGAGGAAGAGAAAAGGAACACCATCTATCCGAAGGAAATTCAAGATAACCACATTCCTCACCTCTGGAATAATGGGGCGGGAAACACGTGTCTGATGTTGCAGGGCAGTTTCCTTCTCTTCCGAATGGCTTTGCATTCCAGATCCTAGGGCAGCCCTTTGGAAATCAGAACTTACTTTCCCAAGATACACTATCATGCCTGGCGGTTCTCAGCCCAGCCCACAGAAGCCCTTGTACCACATGGACCTGCGGCGTTACATCAATCAACCAGGCTGACAACCTCCAGCCCCCATGTGTGACGCGGTCTCTGCAGCACATTGATGACATCGTGTTACATTTTGGGGTGCTGGCCACAGCTGGCAGAGTCTGAGATACCATCCTCCGGGGTACAGCAGTTTGT
This sequence comes from Lepilemur ruficaudatus, assembly GCA_963574885.1. Classification (NCBI taxonomy): domain Eukaryota; kingdom Metazoa; phylum Chordata; class Mammalia; order Primates; family Lepilemuridae; genus Lepilemur; species Lepilemur ruficaudatus. The sequence continues at coordinate 13,518 of CAUYRT010041632.1, forward strand.
GTAATGAAAGACACTTCTACCTTCTGGAAGGCCCCTCCCCAGATATGAACATCCTCATAAAACCCTCCCCAGATATGAACATCCTCATAAAGAAGGTGCCTTTTTTGGGGCACACACATGCTAACTGACAAAATTTGCCCAACGGGGGCGAAGGCTGGACTCCAGGAACCCAGCTTCCGCTGTGGGACGTAGCTCACAGAAGAGTGTCGGAGCATCATTATTACACGTGGGTTTTTCTCAGAGATCCCATTTCGTATGCATTCACTGCAGCTGCAGACCTCAAGGACTTGACTGTTTTTATAATGATGATGAATAAAAGAAAAGTCTTTGAAGACAAAAAGTTCATTTTGATTTTTCAAGACAAATCAGAGGCAGCCCCAGAGACTCCCCGGTCCTTTTTGCCCTGTGATCCCCGCTCGGAGCTTCACATTCATGTGTTGTTTGCTGTAACTGCAAAATGCCTCGGTCTCTGGAAAGCTAAGTGGATGCAAATGGATTTGGAATTGTCAGCTTGGAACTGTCTCCAGTGGCTGGGAGCCCTGAGACAACTTTGATGGCCCTGACAGAGCAGCCCTGGTCCCTCCCCGGGAGAGCCGGCTGCCTGGCGTGCTTCTTGCCGTCTGCAGCTATCTGGGGCCTCGCTCTCTCTTTAGGAGGCTGCAGGAGATGAAAGCAGAAACCGCGTCAATTATTGCAAAGTGCTTTCTACTTTCAGAAGTGCTGCACTAGCTTTAATTAGTTATTCCTACTTACAACGCTCTGGTGCGGTAGGTCAGATGATTGCTCCTTTTCTACCTCGGAGGAAATGAAGACACAGAAATTTAATGACTCCCCAGGAGACCTGGGAGAAGTTGGTCTTCTAGACAGAGTTACGTTTTCAGCGTGGTGTGTCTGGCGTCCTCCCGGGGTCTGTGCGCGTCACCATACCTTGCTGCCACAACTGGTATCCTAAGAGCTTCGTAGGTGGGGACAGCTTCTGACCGCCATTGTCGGGAGAAATTGGATTTTCCAGAGGCTCTGGTGGTTGGAAACAAAGGGGAAAGATTATCCACATCAAGGCAAGGAAGCTTCTCTTCCCTGGTCGTTGGCCCCTCTGAAGGAGGCAAGGTCGGGTTTGCTCATGGTCTGCCCCAGGAGGTGACAGGGAAGGGGAGGAGAGACAGCGTGGTAGTGAGGACTGTTCCTAAGTGCTCTTGTGCCTGGCACATACTTTCTAGATTGTTTCTCATCTGCGTGGATCAGGAGGCAGAGACACCAATGCAGCTGCCTTTCATTCTTGGGCAGAAAGAGATTAAATGTTGGGGAAAGACCTTCCGTATGGCAGGGTGGCCGCGAGGAGAGACATGGGCTTTGGAATCAGACGGCTCCTGGTTCGCATTTGGCTACTCCACCCCGAGTCTTCCTCATCTGTAAAGCTTAGGTGACGAATGAGTTAATAGACTTCAAGTGTCTGGCACAGACTCTACCATGGTTGTCACCAAATCACTCTTTAATTTCTCCCTCCTCCCCCATGTCCAGGCTGTGTTGGAATTTGGTCTTTTCACTTCAGACCCCGCCACCCCTCACTTTGCAACTGAAATCTTCCCTGGATTTGAGCAGATACCCTCCCCACCTACAAACCTATCAGCTGGCTTTGGATTGTGGACAACCTTGAGAAACTCTGTGGGCCTGGCCTTATTTCTGTATAGAGTTTCAGAACCTCTGGGTTGGTGTGGTCCAGGGACGACTAATATCTGGAGGAAGAACAGCCCCAAGGCTCAGAAAAGAAGGTGGAGGAGGGAAACAATGCCTGTATTTGGCCACAGTGTTGCCCATTCTGGGCTGCTGTGCCAGGTCTCTGGGACAGCGGATGCTCAGTCCCATACGAGCTAGACTGTCCTCCACGGAGAGAGGGGAGACAAACCTCAGGTGTTTGTGTGCCCACCTGGAGCAGCGAGAGGCACCTTTCCTCTAGCTCATCCTGTCCCCAAGAACCCTCACATGGCAACTTGACTTCTGCTTGGGGCAACTCTGGCCACAAGTATGCACAGACCCTCTCCTGTGTTAGCAGAGAAATCTCTAGTCCTTGCCTTGCAGGCTCCTGTTCTGAACTGCTGGGCTCACAACCCACTTGTCCATTTTCCAGCTGGGTGACCCTGGATCTGTTCCTTCATGGCTCAAGGTCTTGTTTCTTCATCTATAAAATCAGAGAATAAGGATATCTATCTTATTATGAGGATCAAATGAGTTAAGACAGAGAACTTCAACCAGCGCTAAGTTAGCTACTACTAGTATTATTATTAACCTTAGTGTGCGTGTGAGGCGGCGGGCGGTGCCTGGCTTACAGAGTAGCAAGACGCAATTTGGTTCCTTTCCCCTGAACTCGGGAGAGCTAGGAGGCGGTGGGCTCACTTCTGCTGCAGTCTCCCTCCTTACTTGAAAATGTTTTGTGGGTCAGTGGACAGGAAATAGGTAATTCTAATTAAGGAGTAGCTACCTACTGAATAAATTCCAGATTCCTTAGCATGGCATTCAAGGCTTGCCCCAGAGTCCGGCCCCAACTCGTCATGCCAGCCCTGGCCGCAGCACACACAGTGGTCATGTAACATGTGTCTCCGGAGTGTGGACCCATGAAAGCCTGTCTCCCTGCCCTTCCCTGTGGCCCCGCAGGCTCTGGGTCATTCTCCTTGCTCCTGTACACCTTGAACTTTCATGCCTCCAGGCCTCATCTGTGTGTTCTCACTTCTCCCCCTACACAGACCCATGTCCTATATCACCTCTGCTGTGAAGCCTTTTCTGAGTCCTCCCCTCTGCACCTTCAAATTAAATCACACCTTCTCTGTGCTATGTTGTTTACCCCACTGCCAAGCAGTGTGTGTTGCACATTTGGATTCATCCCTGCCGCCTGTCTTCCTCCCTTCCGATCCATCTTCTGAGCAGTGCTACAGTAATAATTCTGAAAGCACCAATCAAGACCTCACCTCTCTTTTTTAACCAGCTGCTGTAATTGAGTGCCAGACACTGTGCTCAGCACGTGACATTTTTTTATTTCACGTAACAATCTATGATGTGGATTTCATGATGCCCATTTTACAGATGAGAGAATGGAGGTTTAGAGAGATTCAGTATCTCTCTTGAGATTACATCATCACTATGAGCAGGGATCCAATGAGAGGTCTGGCTGATCCCTCAAATCACTGCCCCGACCCTTAGGCTTTGCAGCCTATGCTGAACTCCACCGATTACCAACCTAAAATGGGACCACGCCACCCTCCTAGCAGGTGTGAAGCCTGGGCCTGCTTTCCAGCACTGCCCATGCGCACCGTGGCCTGGCCTGCTGGGTCTGTGCAGTGTTACCCACTTAGCCCTGCTCTCAGGGCTGGGCCTGGGCGTTTCCTGCTGCCTCTGCCTGGAACGTCCAGCTGCCCAACTGCTATGACAATGTTGAGTCAGCTCAAGTGTTTGCTTCTCTGGGAAGCCTGCCCTCCCTCCCGCTCTCCAACCCTCGGGGATAATTAGGGGATCTCTTCCTGCGCCCTCTCAGCCTGCTCCAGCCCTTCCTGTGTGCCGCTGTGGGCTCCCATGCTGTTCTGCTGGGCAGTCTGTCCTCAGAGGACGTGGGCTGTGCTGTGTTTGTTCTTGTGTCCCCGAGCCTGACTTCAGACCTGACCACGCGTGTGTGTGCACCGTAAATGCCGCAGAAGGGACGGAGAGCTGGGTAGAGACGGGTGCTTTTCTGTCTCGCTGGCTGCAAATCTCACCTTCACAGAGCAGGTCCACAATTCCCATGGTGCCAGGGGAGGCGTTTGGGGGAAACCAAGCTAATATTCTTCCTACCTCTAGGAAAAATGTGTGGTTTCACTGCAGGTTTCACTGCAGGTCACCTGATTGGCCTTGAGGGCAGTTCAAGTCTGTACTTAAACACAGAGAATTGGATGCTGCGACATTCCCTGGAGATCATTTTGCCCTACGCTGTAATTTCCCTGATCTGGGTGGGTAGCAGAGAGATTAAGTGACTTGCTCAAGGACCTGTAGAACTAAGGGACAGAGCTTGGGACCGGAACCAGTGGCCTGTGGTTTCTGGTCCGGAGCCCATTCTTCTGCCCTTGGGGAGGACCCACTGCAGAGGCGGGCTGGGGTTCGGGCCAGCTTTGGAATCTTTGGGACCATCTGGTGAAGAGAACAGAGCAGCAGCCTTATCTCAAACGCCTCGGGGCTGCCGAGGGTACCTTAGCTGCTGCCGGGACAGGAAATAATACTTTCAGAGCTTTAGCCCCAAAACCTCAGAAACTTTTTGATGATGCATTAAATGTCAAGTATATTGTTGAGAGGAGGAAAAAAAACCCCAGGTATCAGCCTTTGTTACCGAGATGACAGGAGATACTCAGTAATATTACAGGAAGTCACACTGTCAAAATAATAGAGAGGGTGGTGTCTAGGGGACCACACCTTATAATAACTGTACTTAGCACCAAAGAGCTTTCGCCCGCACCTTCTCGTCTGTGCGCTCCGAGGCGGAGCCCGAGGAGGAGGTGGGGGGAGGAGAAGGTGCAGTCTCTCTGTGGGTCTCTTTGCTGCGACAAGCACACCACAGTGTTACTGAAAGACTGCTTTGTCTGGGAGGACTACCCAGGCTTCAGGCAATTATCATGAACATTCAAGTTAAAAAAAAAAAAAGCATAATTGAAATAAAAGGATTTTTAAATTTGCTTTTTGCCTAAATTATTTGTCTACTTGGATGATCATTTCCAGGTAATTGCAGCATTTGGGAACTGGAAGGGACTCTAAGGGGTCATCTTTTTTCCACAGACTGGGCCTCACGGCCTGCACATGGGCTAGACCTGGGTCCTCAGCCAGGTGTTAGCCCAGCAGGCCTGGCCCCAGGCGGCCTGGCCCCAAGCTTACCACATCCTGTGGCCACACCCTGCCCATCCTCCCACCTCCTTTCCAAGTGAGCTAGCTCCCCAGGGGCAAGGATCTGGCCCAGCCCCTCGCCCAGAATAAGTGCTGGATACATGTTCGCTGTAAGTGGGGCAGGAACTGGGCCAGGCTCCTCCACGCGGCTGTGTGTGAAGCCTGTAGGCAGAGCTGGTTCGCAGCCTGGCTGTTCAAACATGCAGCGGCTTAGGTTGCAGGGGGTGGGTGGCTGGGTGCGTCTGGAAGGTGGGCATCGCTCATCCGCTGCAGCAAGGAGTGTCTCTCTCGGCTCTGGATGGGAGTTTTTTTCTCTCTTATTCGTATCTCTTGCCCTGACCCTCCCTCACACCCATCTCTCCAGTGGCCTACCTGACACCTACCTCCGCTAGGATACGCAGCCGGCATCTCAAGCTTTGCAGTGACAAAACCATCCTCCTTGCACCTTTCCCTCGGTCACAGCACCTCTCTTTACCCTAAATCTAAGGAGTCACTCTTGGTTCTTCTTTTTTCCATTCCTCCAACCCCACTCATCTATCTGCAAATCCTGCTGGCTTCATAGTACCCAAATGGGACCACAGGTCACCCATCCCCTTCTCCTTCCCGCATTCAAGCCACCACCACGTCTCCCAGAGCTGGTGGCTGTGCCAACCTTCCTTCTGTGCCATGGTGGACCCAAGCTTGCTCCCACCTTAGGTCTTTGCACGGCTGTGCTCTCTTTCCAAAGCACTCCTCCCGCTTCCTGGCGTGGCTGGCTGCTTTGCGTTGGTCTGGTTGCAGCTCAGACGCTATGCCTCGCAAAGACCCTCCCATATCCCCCAGCTGAGAAAGTCCCTCTTGTCCCCATTACTGATCACATTACCCTTTTTTGTTTTGTTTTGTTTTAGGATACTTACTACCATCGAATAGTCTCTTAATTATTTGTCTGTTGGCTTGTTTGTTGTCTACCTCCCGGAACTAAAGAGTAACCTCCAGGAGGGCAGGGACTCAGTTAATGCTCCTTCAGTGTGCAAAACACTTGCCTCTGCGCATGGGTGTCCTTCCTCTCTGTGGTTGGCCTGTGAATGCCCAATGGCAACTGAAAGCGCCAGCAGAGGAGTTCAAGGACACTCACACATTCTTTGAAAAGTAAAGGGTTTCATTTCCTCTGCTTACCATCGCGGCAGTGCCAGGGGCAGCATTTTCTGCCGTGGCTGGCAGCGCCGTCTCACTCTGCTGACCAGGTGACCGAGAGCTCTGCACGGCTCGGGAGCACGGAGGAGTGTGTGAGATCAGTGCCGCGGCTCTTGCTGGCTCTGGAGTACTCCTGGAGCACTTCGCAACACTTGCAGCTTGGTTCTCGGCTGCACCCAGATGCGCAGCTCTGGATGGCGGGGCCGCGGTGGCTGGGCGCGCGGGTTTCTTGCCTGGCTCCACGCATGCCTGCACGGCGGCTCTCCCGCACCTGCCGAAAACTCCTTCCCCTCTTCCCTCCCTCCTGTGGGGGCCCTGGGCTGGGGCCGCGTGTGCCTGTGACAGGGACGTGCCGCCCTCACCGGGTGCTGGCCTTCCTTCACCTCCGAGGGGACCTGCCCTGACTGTGCTGGCTGTGGTTGCAGATGCACTTTTCCCATCGCACACGGATCGAGAGCTTGCCGTGTGCCACCGACTATGGGCTTTACGTTCCCCTACGGTTTAATCCTTGCAAACAATCCTGGGAAGCTGGAGTTTTAAACCTCCTTTAGAGTGAAGGAACGGAATGAGGAGAAGTGGCCCACTTCTAGTAAGTGGCAGTCCAGGAGACAAGGGAACCAGGAGTCTCCCCAACCCAAACCCACCCATATTCTCATAGCCCCGAGACCTGGACTCACAGTGGCCTACTGTCCCGAGATGCCTGGGACAGGGGGGCTTCCCAAGCAGCTGGATTTTTACTGCTGAAACAGGACAATCTGGGGTGGTTGGTTGCTTTTACCTGTGGAGGCAGGGAGGGTATCATAAGCAACCCAGTTAAGTTCGGGGCTAGTCTAGGTTTCTGACAAAAGGAAAATATATCCTCTTTTTCTTTTCCTTCTCTGGCCTTTTGCTAGTCAGCTTTTAAGATGCATGCATTCTTCTTTTGTCATTGTCCCTAAATGATACTTCACATTGAATGCCACTGTTTGCAGTTTTGTGGGGGCTGGCCCTCAACCCCAAGCTTGTTTGGGTTGGGATGTGATTTCTGATGATGGGTAGGGTCTTCAGGTTCATTGCTGCCTTCTATTTTCCAGTCATGCCTTTGTTGTCCTCGTGTGATGATTTAGCAAGTCTGAGTCAACTTGGAAATGATTCTACACAGGTCATGCAGGTCGTGGGTCAAAGAGCCTGGAGCTGTCCCCACTGGGAGCCCTGTCTGAGTGTGGACCTGCTGAGGCTGGGGGCAGCCAGTGTCCCCCTTTCCTGGGGATGAAAGACGGACTCGAGGGTGCCCCAATGTCCACTTTGGCACCTTACAGCATTTGCTAGCGACCATCCTGGACTGCTGAGTGGCTTTTCCGGCAACGCTCAGCCCAGCCATGCTGCTCCGCCATTCTCTTCTGCCATGTTTTGCCTCTGTGTCTCCGTCTGCTCTTGCCTCCCACAAAACAGCCTTTGACCTCAGTTTCTCCCAAGGCCGACTTCACTGACCTTTCTGCTGGCAAGTGGGAATTAACTTCAGTTAATCAGTCAAAGAGATTATTTAGCTAAGAGGAAAATAGGTGAAGGTATTTCTAGTTAATTAATGAGAAAGAAGTTAAAAGTTTAAAGGAATCTCCTTGACTTTTCGTTTTTGGTAACTGGGTAACTGGAATCGGTGTTGCTCCTGTAGGTGCCGATGCAAACCCACGGGGGCGGGGCAAGGCCGAGGCACCTGCATTGTCGTTACCGCCACCCCACCAGGTGATTCTGGTGCACCCTGAAGTCTGAGAACTGCCACCCTGACCTAAGGCAGGGACCCTTCTACAGTTCCCTAGTGCACTTGCAATGTCTTTGCCTTTTAGTTTTAAAACCAGCTACTTGGTGTGTTCATTGCTAGACATTTCTACAGGATTTACTTGTTAACAGCTTAAACTCAGCTTCTCCATAACCACATTCAATGTTGTCCTTCTAAACCCCCCTCACTTCTGTGTTTGCTATCCCGGGCATGTGGCCTTTCTGTCCACCCCATCGGTCTAGAAGCCTGAGTGACCTTCTCCCAGTCCCCATCTCCAATGGCGTGGCCATCAGGCCTCAGCGTCTTCCCTGGGTCCTAAGTCTCCCAGGTGCCTGTCATCACTTTCTCTGCCCCTCTGGACGTCGTGCGGCTGTGTATTATTGTTGGTCTCACCATGCACTGGGTCATGAGCTCCCACATGGCAAGGGTGGTGCCGAGGCCCCGGTGTATCTGCGTATGGGCTGCAGACTTCCTGCGTGCACCGTGGATCCGCTGGGATGGCAGTTGGCCGAGCGCATGAATGGCTTCCGTAACTGCGCTGCAACACGCTGGAGCCCTTGATCTCCCCCTTGAAAGGTATTGGGGGGTTTCCCTAGAAACTTCCACTTCAAAGCCATACAGAAAAAAAGATATTAGAGCTAAATGAGCTAAATTGGGCAACATTGTTGACTTCTTAAAAAGATGCTTTGGTGTTCCTTCCTGCACCTGTGGGAAGTCTCCAGTTTGACCTTGACGTTCCCTGTCAAGCAATAGAGTAGTTAGAGTCAGGGCCCGGGAGGTGTGCAAGGAGCCCAGAGAGGGATGGGGGATGGGGGCTGGCCTCCAGACTGCACCCCCAGCCTGGGACAAGGGGCACCCCGACCTGTCTGGATTGCCCAGACAGGCACCCTTTCCTAACTTGTCTGCCCAGAGAGGCTGTTTGTTAATTCTTCCACCTGGAGGGTATGCCTTTTGCTAACTCACAGAAAGGCTTTGACTTGTCACTGTGCCCTCTGTAAGTGACCATGCTTTCTTTTTGCCTCCAAAATCTCAGCAGGGGTGTGCCCTGCAGTGCTCCCTTGTGTGGGAGTCCTGCCCTTAATCCTTGCTCCTGGGCATTCACCTTTTCATAACAACCCTTTGTGGCGGGTAGGTCCTTGCCTCCTTCAAATGACCTTGAATAACACTGTCCTCTTCACTTTTTCTAGCTGCTGAGAAAGAGGCTTGAATGCTGTGAGTCCGGGGCCTTGGAGCCATTTTAGACCAAGGCAGGAAAAATAAACAGAGGGGTGAGGTGGCTGCCCCTGAATTCTCACTGCCATTATTCACCCCACACTGGTGGCCAGTTGATGCAGCGTTTAGGACTTGGATCTGCAGTTTATCAACTGATTAAACAGCAGGGCTTTATGGAGCAACTCTTACGTGGCTCATGTCCTTACACCTATTTTACAGAGGGAGAAACTGAGTTACGACAAAGAAATTACACCCAACCCAGAATCAAACACGACCGGGGCTGCCAGGCGGGTGCTTTTTTGTGCTGAATCATGGGGCCTCATTGCTGCCCAGGGCAAGGGAGCAAATCTCCTGTGGTTGGGGGATTTTTACTGCTCCCTTTTCAGACTTACTCACCTCCTACCCATCTCAGTTCCTGCATGTCCTGCAAACACCGAAAACTGCTGTCCTTTTCTCAGCCATTATTTAGCAGTCGGGAAGCGTGTGTCCTGACGTATGAGCTGCCACCAGGGAGGGGGCCCTGATAAACAGTCTCCATTCAGCAGGCTGCGGCCGCCAACTCCCTCACGGGTGTCACATGGGGCCCCATGAAAAGAGCAGGGGGTGGCCGCCAGGGAGGCCCGTCCAGGGGCTTTCTTCCCCGCAGCGCTGTTCCCTGGGCTTGCCAAGTCCCACGAGTCAGCAAACTGGAGAAGCGTTTTCAAAGCAAGGCCTTCGCCCTCCTTGGCAGGCTCCTCAAAGCCTGCCTCGCTCTCGCTGTGCCTGGGAGATCCTGCAAAAGGCTCTTTTTGTTCTCTTGCCTCACTGGGGACATCCTCGGGAAGGGCTGCTCGAGAAGCACAGGGGAGTGTGAGCCGGAGGACACCGAGGCAGGGCCACGTGGGTGGGCGACCGTGGAGAGCTGGGCCAGGCAGGGCAGTCGGGGCGGCAGAAACCGGGAGCGGGGCGGCGTGGAAGGTGCTGGAAGACAGACCAGGGACACTATTGGTCAGTACTGTGTTTAAGATTTGAGAAACGCTGGCCAATAGTTTCTTTGAGAGATTGGAGGCAGAGAGCACTTAGCCTTTTTTTGTTTGTTTGTTTTTATTTTTGAAGTTGCACTGCTCTGTTTGTTGCACAAATAACACCTCATATCTGTGTGATGGGCCCTTAGGAACAGAGAGAGAAATGGCTTTGGAATTTAGTGACCTGGAGACATAGTTTCCTTTAAAAATTCGTTTCCGGGCCTCAGCTTTTACAGAAAGTTGTGTTTGTCATCTACCCTGAAGTAAAGGCCATCTGAGGCACGTGGCAGCGTGACTGGTACCGGTGTCCGGCTTAGGAATCGTGGGTGATGGCCCGGAAAATGTTATCGATCCCAAAGACCATCTCTGCTTATAGAAACACGGAACACTGGCACCGCAAAGCAATGCCCGAGGCCCGTCCCACCCCCGGTCTCTCCCAAACATTTTTAATTGAAATCTTTTAATAGCATGAAAGCACGCTAATTCAATTATATTCATCTCTTAAAATAGCCTGATTTAGCTTTCCTATTTGTAAAACTTACTCATCAAATATTGAACTAGCAGAAGGTTTGTATGTTTTCTCTAAAGGATGAAAAATGAATGCCATTTGGACTCAATGAAAGGTGAATTAACAGATTATTCTCTAAGTAGGGCAAGAATGTTGAAGGAAAAAAAAAGAGAATGATTTTTCTCTTGAACAATTCTTAGTAAGCCAAAAAAAAAATCAACAAACAAAACAATAACAAAACACCTCTCCGGTACTGTGCTCAGACCAGTTTGTCCAAGGTTTGTCCAAAGTTTGTAACTTTTTCCCAGCTGTTTGAATGGCTTTCATTATCTTTCAAATATGCCATTTCCAAGGAAGGTCTGAATTGGGTTTGCTTTTGCAGGGCATTTACAAAGCCGCCTATCGAACTGGCTCACAAGCAAAACAGAGGCCCTGGAAAGACAATATCCCTTCCTTCCTGAGGCAGATATTTCAGGATTGGGGAAGCAGAGTTTCCTGTGTTCTCACAAGGGGCTGAGATAAAGAAACCCAGTGCAGTTTCAGAAAGAATTCGGCCTGGAAGGAGCAGGAGGCGGTTGCTTCCACGTGCAGGGCCCCGTTCTACAGTGAGCGGGCCGCCCGGCTGCAGACTGTGTGGGCAGGACGTGACGTGGCCTGGGCTTTGGAGCTGGCAGAGTTTTCTCAAAGTCTGACGTCAAGGAGCAGGTATGCAGGTATTTCCCTGGGAAGGTCGGCGCTTCCCTTCCTGCCCCCGTCCCCCAGGCGGGGCTTTGATTATCGGTGCAGTGGTGCCTTCCCTCTGTCTTCCCTCTTCTACACCACGAACATCAGAAATCTCAGTGCCCTCTGGGAATGTTTAGTTCATCTACATTTGTTTCCCCTTGTTTTTGTGTTCAACAAAGGGTGAAACAGAAGTCGGCAAAATTTGCTTTCAGTGTATTTCCCCATCTTTCATCCAATTTCCCTTTTTGTGTTTTCCCTGCCCCCTTCCTCTTCACGGTCCCTCATCCTAGGAGCCCCAACCGCACTGAGTGAAAGTTGCTGGAACATCGAATTCATCCAGAGGTACTGGTGTCTGAGAGCTGTCGCCTCCTTAGGATTTTTACTGCATTTCAAAGAAGTTTATGAAAGAAAAAAATCGTATCAAATGTAAAAATAATAACAATAATGATAATATAGCCATGAAGAAGGAAAACTCCAATAACGTAATAACAAAGGCCGGGCGCGGTGGCTCACGCCTGTAATCCTAGCACTTTGGGAGGCCAGGGCAGATGGATTGCTCAAGGTCAGGAGTTCGAAACCAGCCTGAGCAAGAGCGAGACCTTGTCTCTACTAAAAATAGAAAGAAATTAATTGGACAGCTAAAAATATATATAGAAAAAATTAGCTGGCCATGGTGGCACATGCCTGTAGTCCCAGCTACTCGGGAGGCTGAAGCAGGAGGATCACTTGAGCCCAGGAGTTTGAGGTTGCTGTGAGCTAGGCTGATGTCACGGCACTCTAGCCTGGGCAACAGAATGAGACTCCGTCTCAAAAAAAAAAAAACCAAACATAATAACAAGAAGTGTACCGTTATAGGGAGGACAGGAGCAGGTGGAAAGGAAATGGGAGAAATTATAAGATCATTAATTTTCTCATCTTTCTTAGTTGGGAGATAATAGATACTATTTGATTTCTGAAGTGAATTGAGAAATAGAAGATTAAGTATCATTTAAAATGGAAAAGGTAACAACTATTAAGACTAAAATTCAGATTATACAGTAAAAGAAAACACAGGAAACATGAATGAAACATTAAAAATGAAAAATTATTTAAGAATATAGAATTGGGACAAGCTTATTATAATAATGAATGTCAATGAGAGCAACCCATTTATTAAAAGAAAAACTCATAGAATAGATAAAAAAGATCTAAATAAGACTATATATTGTCTTTTTTAAAAAAAATCTAAAGAAAGTGACTCAGGATCAGAGATAGTGCTTAAACTCCCAAGAATATCTCTCTAACGGTGGAATTCCAGGCACTGTGGCATTTGGGAGGGGCAGATATTTTTGGACTAAGTTTTCCCAGCCTCTAAAATCAGACCATGTGGTTGCCAGCTCCTCAGACCAGCCCTGTGTGCCTCAGTGTTTGCTCTAGGTTGCTGAGCTTCCAAAGGGCAGGGGCTGGGCCTGCTTTGTTCGATTCCAGGCATTTCAGAGAAAGACCCTGCAAAGACATGCTTTTTGGCATTGAAGGGATAGAGAAGAGGGCATTAGACACGCTTGTCTTTCCCAGACCTTAGGTGGAGCGTTATTGGTGGAGAAGCCTCTCAGGAAGTGATGGCAATGACTCTGGGCCTTGAGTGTGCTAGCTGATATCTCCAAGCATCTGTACCTAATGAGTCAGGGCTTAATTTATGAGGATTCCCCGATGTGTCATGACTTCTAAGAGGCGAAGTCAGACAGACCTGGGTTAGAATACCAGCGTCTCCACTTCCTGGCTCTCTGACCTGGGGAAATTACCCAAACTCTCTGACCCTCAGTCACCTCATCTGTACCATATGTTCATGTGCTCATTGATTCTTTCATTCGGTAATTATTTGTTGAAAGCTCACTATGGGGCGGTCTCTGTCCTGCATGCTGGGTATGCACAGTCTCTGCTTTCAAGGAGTTTATATTCTAATAAAATAAATAACAACAACAGTCAACAAGTGAATTCCTAAGATGCCAGATAGGATAAGTGATATGAAAACAGGCCAAGTGGGGCGATGGAGTAGAGAGTGATTGCGGTATGTGTGCGTGTGTGGTGAGCACACGTGTGCGTAGGCAGGGTGGCCAAGGAAAGTCTGCAGGAGTGAACTGAGTGAGCCGTGTGGACACCTGGGAAAGGCTGTTCCCCGCAGAGGGGACACCAGGTGTAAAGACCCTAACAGAGAAGGGGTGGAGTACAATGACCAGGGAAAGCAGTAGGATGTGAGGACAGAGCTGACTGGGAGCCACATAGAATATTCCAGACCGTGGTAGTAAGGACTTGGGATTCTGTCTGGAGGTAGCTCAGAAACCACTGAAGGGTTTTGAAGGGTAGGTTGCAGTGATGCAACCTGCCTTCCATTTATAAAGGATTAGTCTGGCTTCTGAGTTGAGGATAGATTATGGTGGGCTATGTTCTTGGACCAGAACGTAGCAGTGGAGGTGACAGGAAATGTTGACTCTGGATCAGCTTTAAAGATAGAATTGAGCAGACTTCTGATGGGTTGAATGTGGGGTGAGAAAGAAAGAAAGAAGTCAGGGATGACACCAGGTTTTTTTGGTCTGAGCAACTGCAAGAATGGAGCTAGGGAAGAATGGGATGGAGGGGTCACAGTTCCGTGTTAGCTACACAAACCACCGTTAGGTAGGTAAGTGGAGATGTTAGGCTGGAAGTTGGAAATAAAAGATTGGGATTCAGGGAGTGAAGTCAGGGAGGAGATATAAATTCAACAGAGCAATGGCAACTTTGGGATGGGGAGACATTCCATGGGGGGTGCCTGTAGGCAGAGACGAGACCTGAGCCTGGGCCACGCCAACATTTGGGGGGCAGGGAGAGGAGGGGGAGCTAGCACAAGAGCCAGTAGCCAGGTGGGTGGGAGGAGGGGCAAGATAAGGTGGTAACGGGGAAGCCAAGTGGAGAAAGTGTAAGGACAGAGTCTGCAGCTGTGCCAAGGGTCGCTGGTAGTCAAATGAGGGGAGGACCGACACAGAATATTGTGAGTTTAAATGAAATAACATTTGTAAAGCAATTAGCACATAAAGCAAATGCCCAACAAATGGTAGCTCCTGGAAGTTGACTGGGGCCTCAAGTTTTGTAGTCAGAGATGCCTTCCTTTGGGTGAAAATGCCTGAGGGGGTGGGGGGGGTCTCTCACTCGGAGGGCAGGGTGAGAGATGTATACGTTGGTCGTGAGCAGTGACAAAGATTCTTGCTTGGCCAAACTTTAGTCAGGCTCTTTAACCTATTCCTAGGCCCGTGTGTGCACTTCCTTGTAAAATCCAGTTTTAGCCAAGAGCCCTGCAGAGTCAGTTTAGCAATAACCCTCACCCTTGCTATCTGATTGCCCTCCATATCTGATCAGGTTCCTCATCCTCCTCCACCCCGGGGTGATGTCTGGTCCCCCTGGCCTGTCTTCGGCAAGAATCCTGTTAGGTCGGTTTAGCCAGAATCCCCCTTTCCCCTGATGTTTCCTCCTGGTAATTTTCCATCCGCTGACCCCCACCCTGCTGCTTGGCCATAAATTCCCACTTGCCCGTGCCGTGTTAGGAGCTGCCAATCTCTCCGCCCCTCCGCAAGGCCCTGTTGTAGTGGTCCTTACCCCTGTCGCGATGGTCCTGAGTATAGTCCGCCTCGCCGTGCTTTAACAGGCATCGTTGAACAAGTTTGTCTTTAACACTAGCAGGAGCGATGGCCACAGAGGAGAGAAGGGGCAGAGGAAGGTGGGGAGGGCTTCTGAAGATAAGTTTCCGTGTTGTAGGTTCCCGAGACCTGCTGCTGGCGTTATGGTCCTCACTGGGGATGTAGTAGTCAAACCCCAATGTTTACTTGTCTTTGCTCACCTCTCTAATATCTGAGTCTGCTTCTGGATGGTTCTGTGCCTGTTGAGATTTGGTAGAGCCTTTGGGCTGTCCTGGGCTTACATCGAGCCACCCCATCTGATGGCTGCGTGTCCTGGTTGGGCTGTGGCATCATCCCAAGCATCCCAAGGGGATCTAGCCTTTGGGGACATTCTTCTGGATTGACCAAAGCATTCTTTTCTGAGCTGGGATAACAACCTCAGATCCTTCTCAACGCAGGTCTTCAGGAAGTTCCGAGCAACTGCTCACAGCAGAGGCAAGATGCAGTAGGGTGCAGTGGTTATAAGCGTACCTGGATAGTCTGGGTACATGCCCCTGCTCCGCCATTTGCTCCCCAGGTGGCCGTAGTGATTCACTTAACCTTTCTGTGTCTGTTTCCTCATCTGAAAAATAGGGATGATAAGAGGACTTATCTCACAGGGTTGCTGTCATAATCTATGCAAAGCACTTAGAATAGTGCCTGGGACGGCAAGTGCTTAATGCACACTAGCTACCGTTTTCATCCAGCGTTGGTCTCTTGTCAGGTTTTATAGCCTCCCAGATGGTGGACCTGGAAGATATTGAAGGCGAAGTCCCCCCATGTATTGTTTAAGTCATCACTGAAGTTAATCTCTAATGAGAGGAAGTATTATGGAGGTGACCCTGTAGTGGGAGTTTCAGGCATCTAGGTACTTTTCCAATTAATCTAGAAGGCTCCTTCTCCCCACCCCCACCTCTTCAGGCTCTTCATTGGTCAAGCTGTTCTTCTGCTTTTACAGAGCAGTGCTGGTCTTCAAACCTGGAGCTTCAGGCAAGGGAAAGCCTTTGCAATCAGTGCAATGCCATCTGCAGATGTCCCGGGGGTATGGGGGCTGCTTGGCCTGTGTGTCTCCGGGATGGTGGCTGTGGAGCCTTTGGGTGGAGCCACTGCTTCTCCCTCTCCCCGTGGCGCTGTGGCTGGCCCCTGGGCCCCACCACTTCCTGCTTGGTGACTGAGAAGCCCCAGCCAAGTGCACCCCCAAGTGAGGGTGCAGACCGGCCAAACGCATCCTGGCCACTGCGGGGCACCCGACGCTGTAGTCAGCTGGCCCCCACGTGCTCCTCCAGCATCGAAACTTAAAGAGACCAACGTTGCTGATTTGGAGAGAGTAAGTGGTGTTGTTGGGCTGGCAGCACGGAGTGTTGGTTAAGCACCCTGGGGCCAGCAGACCTGGGTTCAAATGCCACCCCTTCCACTTTCCAGCTGGATCTTGTTGGCTACGTCACTTAGTTCCTTTGAGACTCTGACACTGCGAAGGTGAGGTGGGACCAATCACAGTGTGAACCTTACTGAGTGACGCAGGGTTAAAAGGAATAACGCTGTGTGGCCTTCAGCACGGTGCCTGGCGCACGGCAGATGCTTGGTAAGCATTCGTTTGCTGGTGGCAAAATGGTGAAGCAGGTGCAGTGTGTGCTCCATTGCCTCCCGCCTCCTCCTCCAGCTTCAGACCCTTCTCCTGCACCTCCTCTCCTCTGCCTCGGCGTGGCAGGACATCTGTTCCTTTAGTGTTAAAAAATGATCGCATGGAACTGTTGTTTAAAATGCAGACTCTTGTCTATGGCCATGCCACCCTCAGTGTGCCCAGTCTCGTCAGCTCTCAGAAGCTAAAGCAGGGGTGGGCCTGGCTGCTACTTGGATGGGAGAGCGACTGGGAATACCTGACGCTGTCGGCTTTTAAAACTAACTAAATAAATAAAATAAAAGGCAGACTCTTGTGCCCCAAGCCCTAAGATTCTTATTTAATTGGTCTAGGGGACCTGCACTGTGACTGCATTCCTGTGACTCTGTTTTGGAACTCTGAAGGCCAGGCTTCTGGAAACATTTCTCTAAGGGAGTTACTCAGAAGAATTTAAGGGACCTTCTCACCTTTTCATTTCAGTAAAGACTCAAAAAAAAAAAGAAAAGCCATTCAAACTTACTAAATCTTTAAACTGAGTTCTGTGGGAGGATTGCTTGAGGCCAGGAGTTCGAGATCAGCCTGGGCAACATAGCAAGACCCTGTCTCTAAAAAACAAAATTTTTTTCACCAGGTGTGGCAGTGCGCACCTATAGTCCCAGCTGCTCAGAAGGCTGAGGCAGGAGGATTCCTTGCACTCAGGAGTTTGGGTTACAGCAAACTATGATCAGGCCACTGCACTATAGCCTGGGCAACAGAGTAACATTCCTCTCAAAAAAAAAAAAAAAGATCCCTCTATGACTATTCTCCCATCCCACAGGAAATTTCTCAATTCTCTGCTGACTCTGTTTCCCTCCCTGCCCCATCTCTTCGCACTTTTTAGTCCTGCTTTGACCCAGCCCCTCCACCTAGATGGATACAGGCATCTCAGACTCCACGGGCACAGAAGGCCTCGGAGTCGCGACCCCGCGGTGTCCTCTGTCTCGCTCTCTGCAGTCAGTGGCACCCCTCTGCCCAGATGCTGGGGCCAGGCCCAAAAGCTCCTTTGTCCCTCCTCCCCTCTCCCCGACCTGCAGTTGTTTAGCAGGTCTCCCTGGCTCTGCCCTCATGGTGTTGCCCAAATAGGGCCCCTTGGCGCGACTCCGGCTGTAGCGCGCTCACCCAGGCTTCTTTACCTCGCAGCCTCTCAACAGGCCACCCCGCCTGCACCCTCGGCCCTCAGGGAGCACTTTTAAACACGCCAGATCATGCTAGTGCCTTGCTTAAAGCTCCTTCCACCCAAAACACAGACACAGACACGGACACCCAAGCCCACGCCTCTGGCCCCAGCCCTCCCCGGCTTCTGCTCTCCTGCACATGCGCTGCGCTGTCCCCGCGAGGGACGCAGGACGTTTGCTCTTGGTTACCTCGTCTGGAATGTCTTGCCTCCAGATCTTGTCACCACCAGCTCCTGGCTGTTCAGTGGAGAGAAGAGAGAATCAGCGGAGACCCCACTCCCTGTCTGCTTCTGCTGGCTTGCTCCTTGGTCCTCACATGTCATTTGCCTCCTCCTCCTCAGACCAGGGGTTTTGCCTGGTTCCCAATTGAGATGGGCGAATTGGTCTATCACACGGAGACTTCCAAATACAATTTTTGTAAAGAGTGAGTTTTCTCTTCCGGGAAGCTACATGGAGAATCTATGCTGTTGGCGCCACAGAGGACGGAGTTGCAGGGAATTTTTGTGAGCTGAATGTGGTCTTGTGACCAGCGCTGCCTTCATCCATGGGGAGAAGGGTTTGTGCCAGTGAGCAGCAGGCCGCAGAAGTCAGTTCCATTTGGAATACTGATTCACAGTCCTCACTCGATGGCCTCTGCTTCAATACGGACTCCTCCAACAACCTCCCTTCCTGGATTCCAGAAAGATATGGACTAGCTCCTAAAGGTTGGAAGGGTCCCTTGACACATGTAGGCTGTGCTAGCAATTTCTTTTATAAGTAGAGATAAAAATGGAGCTTTTTGCTCTGCAGATGTGAGACCCAGTGGTTGATCGGCCGAGGTCAGGTCGTTGATAGCCTTTCTCGGCCCAGGCTCTCCACTCCGGCAGCTGGGCTGGGGTCTAGCAGCATGCCCATCTACTGCTAGGACTCAGCTGTCCAGAAGGAAGAGGAACCTCCCTGGCCAGCATCAGCCCACCCAGGAACCTCCCTGGCCAGCATCAGGACTGGATCTCCCAGGGAGGGGCAGCTGTAAGCATGGAGTGAGAGGAAGAAGAGAGAGAGGGAAAGAGGAAGGGAGGAGAGCACCAGAGGGGTGAAGGATGCTGGAATAAAGTGCTGCAAAAATAGAGGCTGGCAGACAGAGGTCTCAGGGAGAGAGGGACTGGAATTCCAAAGTAAAATCCAAAGGCACAATCTGCCTTTGAATGGCAACACTCTGGCAGGAGTCTAGCTGGTGAAGATCTAAGATAGTAATTGCCAACCTCTTAACATTTTAGACTGAGTTCCTCTGCTCTCTTATCTTCTCAATTTCACAGCAAACAATGGGCTATTGACTAAGCTCTCAGAGCTGTGGGTGTTCTCAGGGGGCGGCTGGCCAAAACCCCAGCATCCCAGGCTTTTGCTCCCAAGTTGGCTCCATCTATCAGAGATGTGAAACCCTGGAGTTTTCCTCCTCCTCACTTCTCTCTGCCTTGAGGCGCAGGCAGCTAGAAAAGAGAACCCTGGGTGCAGGGAATGTGTGCGCGTGAGTGTGTGTGCACTCAGACATGAGTGTGTGCATGCGTGTGAGTGTGCACGCTAGTATGCATAAGTATGGATGTGCACGAGTGTTTGTATGTGTGAGTACATGAGTGTGTGCACATGTGAGTATTTGTGTGTGCTGGCAGTGAGGGTGTGGCAGAGGAGGACAGGGGCGTCTACACCAGGCAAGTGATGGCAGCACTTCCCGTAGGCTCACCTTTCCTGGGGAAGGGCTGCACTGACATGCAGGGAGGGCTGGGAGATGAGGAGCCTTATCAATAAGTCTTCCCTGGGAGGGGCAAGAAAAAGCACCAGGGTCCTTTTCTTCCCACATTGTTGGGTAAGAAACAGTGTGGAGAGAAGCGAAGGAAAGGGGGCCCCTGCCCTTGCAATGGTCTCTAGTCCCCACTGCTACGGACATTGTAAGGCGCAAGTTGGCTGGATGAGTGCCGCAGAGAGTAAGTACAGGAGTGGTCAGAGGACCGAAATCCTTACCCTGCAGACTAGTTTTAAGTGCTTCCAGAATCTTAAAACCTCATCAGATGAAGATTTTCCACCCTAATGGTGTTGCCAGTTTTTGAGAATTTACTGTATGCTCTACTTAGTATTAAAGGTTGAACAATCTCCTTTATTCCTCACCATAATATTATGATGCAGGTTTATTTTATACGGTAGAAAACGGAAACATAGAGGGGTTAAATCACTTGTTCAAGGTCATAGAAGTAATAAATGATTGGATTCCAGTCCAGTTCTGTCTGCCTCTGCAGGGCCAGCAAGTTTCCTCCACCGGCTATGGAGCAGTGCATAGTTTCCCTGTAAAGAAGCTAGTCCAGGAGGTCAAACCCAGAGAAGGAAAACGTGCTTAGCAGAGAGCGAGCAGACTTACTCTGGGTGTCTGTAGAAGGTAAACCTTCTGTAGAAGGTAAACCTGGAAATGGACAGGTTGAGGCCATTGAGAGGCAAGACTTTCTGACCACTGGGTGGTCTGAGAGTGGATGTGCTTAATACATATTAACTTTTCTATTTTATGTTATTAAGATTCAGGGTTCTTTTCGGCTGCTCTTACCTAAGCCTATCTCTGGGATGCATTTGCTGCCTATCTTCTGATCATTTATTTATGCATCTCTCTTCCCAACCAGATGATGATGGTATCTTATCCATTTCTGCATCCCCATAATCCTAGCCCACTGCCTGGAATTCAGAAGAGTGTCCATAAGTGTTTCTGGAAGGAAGGAGTGATAACCAGAGATGCCAGCTCCTTCTTCCAGATTGAGGCATGCACTCAGGTCAGGGGACAGTGGCCCTCATGGAAGAGCTTGCTTCTGTAGAAGGCTGATGGGGCCAGGCCCCCACGCTTACACAAGGCCCTCCAGCTCATGTTCACTGCCAGTCTCTGACCAGGGACCTGGGCATCATGTGTGGGTGAGGATGTGGCCTGGGAGAGGAGTTCTGTACTATACCCCAGTGAGGACGTCTCTAGTCCTCAGTTCCATGAAGCTGTGGGGCGTCCCAGCACATGGCTCCAGTGGTGAGGAAGGCAGCAGGAGTCCTGAGGTCACCTGGCCTCCCCAGGTCCAGGTACCATCTGGGATGAGTCCCTACCCAAGGAGATGCAGCTGTTGGCAGTCATCTGAAATCACAGCAGAAATACTACATGCAGTTTCCAAAGATCAAACAGTTTGATGATCAGAGCTTCCTCACCCCAGTTCCCTTGACATTTGCTATTCTATGGTGAAATAGCTGAGAGTCCACTGGTGGCCTTCATGTCTGCATGTACCTGCCCAGATTTCTACTTTCTCCCAAGATGGAGAAACAGAAACTGGGTTTACTCTGTCACCTAAAAGTGCTAAAACACCAGAAAAGAGATATCAGCAAGACACTGGACACCAGACGGTGAGAAACAGTGATCCCTGTGAGAGGTGAGCCCTGGGATTGCCCTGGCTTGCTGCCTGGAGAACACATCCAGACCACGGTGCAGGAAAAGGGAATGTAGACGGAGCCCAGTGGACTCCCCAGGCTGGGGAAATGCGGCTGAATGTCCAGGGAGAGCAAGTTCACACACAGGGCAGAGTTCACAGGGCAGAGTTCTCAAGAGGAGTTAACTGCAATAGAAAGAACTTGGAGGTCTGCAGAAGACCCCTCTTGTGGATTTAGTAGAGTACTGCTCAGCATCTGTGTGTGAGGAGTCTACACAAGGCCAGGGAAAGAACCACATGGAAGGATGAGAGGAGGAACAGTGCCCAGCAGTCACTCAGGGCTGGGAGTAGTGCCTGCTGCCCAGGCAGACTGGAAACTCTCATAACATACAGGGCGTTGGGTAGAGCGTGTAGAAGGCTCTTGCCTTGGCCATCACCCAAATTAATAGCATCTTCTCTTTGAAAGACACTGTTCAGAGAATGAAAAGACAAGCCACAGATTGGGAGAAAATATTTGCAAAGTGTATATTTAATGAAGGACTTATATCGGAATATATAAAGAACTCTCAAACTCAAGAAAACAACCAACCCTGTTAAAAAAATGAGTACAAGATTTTAACAGACACTTCACTGAAGAAGATGCTCAACATCATTAGTCATGCAGGTAATGCAAATGAAACCGCAACGAGGTGCCACTGCACTCCCATCAGAATGGCTAAAATGGTGAAGGCTGATCATACCGGGTGTTGGCAAAGATGTGGACGAACTGGAACTCTCATCCCCTGCTGGAGGGAGTGTAGAATGGCACAGCCACTTTGGAAAGTAGTTTGGCAGTTTCTTAAACAGTGAAGCATACACTTACCGTTGGGTCCAGCGCTTCTACTCCTAGGTATTCATTGAAGAGAAATGAAAGTGTATGTCCTAGGGTTGCTATAAAATAATACCACAAACTAGGGGCTTAAAACAACAGAAATACATTGTCTGACATTTCTGGAGGCTCGAAGTCTGAGATCAAGGTGTCAGCAGGACCATGCTCTCTGTCTGACACCTGTTGGGGAGATTCCTTTCTTGCCCCTTCCAAGCTCCTGGAGGTCTGCTGGCCATCTTTGGCATTCCTTGGTTGGCAGATGCATCACTCCAATGTCTGCCTTCATCGTCACATGGCATTCTCCCTGTGTGTCCCTGACTTCACATGGTCATCTTCTTGTAAGGACACCAGTCATATTGGATTAGGAGCCCTTTCTATTCCAGTGTGATCTCAGCTTAACTAATTATGTCTGTAATGACCTTTCCAAATAAGGTCACATTATGAGATACTGGGGATTAGGACTTCAACATACCCTTTATTGAGGGACACAGTTCAACCCATAATGCTATCTGAAGACCTGAAGATGAGTATTTGTAGAAGCTTTATTTATAATAGCCCAAAATGGAAAACGACCCAAATGGCCATCATGGGCAAATGGATAAACAAATTATAGTATATATGTACATTAGAATACTACTCAACAATAAAAGAAAGAAATTATTAATATGTACAAAAAATGGATGAATCTTAACACAGTTATGCTAATTGAAAGACGTCAACAAAAAGACTACATACAGTACTATATGATTTCATTTATTTGAAATTCTAGAAAACACAAGCTCATCTATGGTGATTGACAGCAGAGGGGTGGTTACCTGCGGATGGTGGGCAAAGGTGGGATCCAGGTATATACACTTGACTGTGTTGATGTTTCCATGGATATGAACTGTCCCAGCTTCCTATTGCTGCCATGAAAAACTACCACAAATGTAGTGGCTTAAAACAACATGAATTTATTCTCGTGTAGTTCTGGAAGTAAGAAGTACAAAAAGAGCCTTAGGGGCTAAAATCAAGGTGTCAGCAGAGCTGGTTCCCAGTGGAGGCTCCACGGGAGAATCTGTTTTCTCGCCTCTTCCAGTTTCTGGAGACTGCCCGTGTCCCTGGTTCACGGCCGCGTCATGTCAGTCTCTGCATCCATGGCCACCTCGTGTTCTAATTTTGACCTTCCTGTTTTCCTCTTATGAGCTGGGCCCACCTGAATAATCCAGGCTACTCTCCCTTCTCAAGATCTTAACCACATCTGCAAGGTCCCTTTTATCATGTAAGGTGACACATTCACAGGTTAGATGTGGACATCTTTGGTGGGGCCATTATTCATGTGCACATTTGTCAAAGCCTCTTAATAATACACATTAATATATTAATTAATTATTAATTAATATCATTAATATGTATCAATTATACAACAGTGACTGTTCAAAAAAAAAAAAAAACCCTGAGCCTAATAACTTTGATCAAAAAATACAGCCAGGCTCTGCCTGCCATGTTTTGTCAGCTTGCCAAGGGTCTTTGGAGTCTTCCCAGTCATTGCAGAGATGAGCAAAGATTGTTCCAGAAAACCAGGTCTGCTCCGGGGAGATGTGCCTCGGCTTCTGGCGCGTGACTTTTCAAGCCTGGCTGAGTTGGCGTCCCCAGGACACCGTGGAGGGTGCAGATGCGGGGCGTGTGTGCAGTGTGCCTCCCGTCTCTGTGCTGGGGAGGCGGGAAGGCTGAGCTGACCACCTGCTGGACAGGCACGATGGCCAGGGAGGGGTAGCCGGCGTGTGCCTGGCAAACTGGGCCATTAAGATTTTGCTCCAGTTTACTTTTTTTGTTATGTAACTGATTTATTCATTTCATTTTAGTGTGGTAAGAACACTTAAAATGAGATCTGCCCTGTTAAATTTTGAAGTGTGCGGTGCAGTACTGTTAAGTGTAGGTGCTGTGGTACAGCAGAGCTCTAGAACTTACTCATCCTGTTGAACTGAAACTTTGTATCTGTTGATTAGCGACTCCCCATTTCCAATGGGCTTTTCCTGCCGCACGTCCTGCCTCCCCTGGGCCACTAATTACGTGACATTGGACTCAAAGGGGTTACAGGAGTTGCTCATGATTTTATCATGAGAAAGAGAAGAACCCTTGTTCTTCTCAGTATCTCAGCTTGTTGGCGACAAACCCTGTGATCACCCCCCACCGTGTCCATGGGGAGTTGGGAGCTGATGACAGGAGCAGAGCTTTTGAGTCTTTCTGCTGCCCTACAGGTGGAGGTCACGTCCTCCCCAGATGACTCCTGTGGGGCTGCTGGCAGCCTGGGGCCTCAGGACACCTCTGCCCCTCACCGCTCTGTACGGCCCACTTTACTTCTGGATGAGAGACACTGATTCTTCTATCAGAGTGCGCAAGTCCACATGTAGCAGAGATTGAAAATCAGCCTTCCTTCCTTCCTTCCTTCCTTCCTTCCTTCCTTCCCTTTTTTGTTGCTGTTTTATCATTTTTGGTTGCCATGGGCATATTGTGTGAACTACACTCGTTGTCTAGGTGTCTAATCACCTACATGGCAATGAGCAAGAGTCTTTTACTCTGATGTCAGTGTAGCTACTGAAGCTGCGAAGTGAATTCATGGTTACACCCTGCAGAGTGGACTGTGCCCTCCGCCCTGGGAGGGAGCTCGTGTTGTGTGTGATGCCCTGTGCGGCAGAGTCCTCTGCCCTCCGAAGGAATAAATTGTCTTGTATCAACCCTGCACTGAGAGTTTTAGGAGATGAGGGGTCCTGCTTGGTTCTTGTACCAGAATCTGTTCGCCATGCATGCACATTTTCTTTCCAGCTCACATCTGGGATTCGGACACCCCTTAAGGCTGGGCAACGTGGTAAAGACTAACGTTTCTATTTGAGAAAAGAGCGTCTTTCCACCCCCTCTCCTGCAGGACCATCCTGGCTGCAGCTGCAACTCTGCTCTTGGCTGCTCTGTGGCTCATAGTAACTTTCTTGCTCTCTGGCAAGCTCAGAGCAGTGTGTGTGTGTGTGTGCGCGTGTGTGCTCACTCACTAGCTGGAAAGCTAAGGTTGAGGAGTGGAATGACAAGATCCCCAAAGTCAAAGGCTGCTTCTCCCACCCCAATCTGCCTGGGCAAGGGGCTCCCAGGCCCTGGTAGGCACAAGGAGACCAGTTGTGCGTGTCTTGTGTCCCCTGTGCTGACTGCCCTCTGCACTCTCCATAGGGACAGTGAGACTCTGTATTGGGTTATGCATGAGATGTATATACTATGTACTTATGTGTACATGGAAGGGAGGAATTTTGGCATGAAAATAGTTTTTTATTGGCAAAGACAGCACTTCTGCTACAGGAGATAGTGGAATTTGCCAAACTAAGCCTCCAGAAGAAAATATAACAGAGTGTGAAAGAAATCCATGTTCAAACATTGGCAAGTGTGAAACATTCAAGAATTTTTGTGTGAACATCATATTGTCAGAGCAAAATTAAATTAAGCCAGTCTCTGGCAAGTGTTTGGAATGAAGGCAGAATTGGAGCGAGGGGATGGACTGCTTGGACGTTTTCACAAGAAGCCAGACAGAGCGTAATCAGGGGAAAACCAGGAATCCCAGGGGCTGGGTTCTTTTCTTCAGCTAATCAATGCACAAGAACGTAACCGCTTTGCGTCCCGAGGGCCAAGGAGACACCAGAACAAGAACTGAAACTTCCTTCCCCTCCACAACTCAATCACAGGCAGAGAAGGAATTAAGTTCGTTTCAAAATATTTATTGAGCGTCCTCAGAGTATTTGTTGAGCAAACTGCTGTTCCAGGCGCCAAAGGAGGTCCCAGGCCCTTCTTGAAGTCTTCAGTCCATAGGCTGGAATTCAAACGATTAGAATAAAGGGCAACTCGAAGCAAATGCCCTGTTGGAGATATAAGCAAAATGCCAAGAAACTTGGGGATAAATTCTCATAGTTCCCTATCACTGGGGAAGGAGAAGGTTAGGGCGTACATACTCTTCTCACAGAAGAGAAGCAGGTGTTTGACTGGGGTATTGAAATATCTAGAATTTTGAGAGGAGTGGGAGGGGAGGGATGGAATTGAATGCGAAAGGATTCAAACGACGAACCAGAGACCTCACAGGCCCCCTGCTCCCTTCCTGGGTTCCGTTGAGTGGCCTGGCCGGGGAAGAGCGTGGTCTTGAGGATGTGCCAGAGGGACTTGAACGCCCTGGAGGGCTGCAGCCCGGCTCTGGGCTCCTGCGGGGAATCCCTTTTCCTGCCCACGGAGGACTCGGCCAGGACTCTTTTCTTCCACGGCGTGGCACTCACAGTGGCTCCCTGGATGTGGGAGTTGGCAGTGCAGACCTGCATTCTTGTTGGCAGCAGCCTATGGTTGTCATATTGCAGAATGGTAGTGCCTGCGGCAGAGAGGAGCCAGTCTCTCCATCCCTCCTCCTCTGAGGGCACAGGAGTTACCGTCACAGTGGCCACTTAGTCGAGTATGAGATGCAAGACTGGACTCAGGTTCTCCCTTTGGGGGTCAACACATGACAGCTCTGTCTCTCAGGTTTCTGATAGCAGCCTCCTCTGGCTCAAGGTTCTCTTCTCCCCACCATTTCTATCGTCCACAGAGAGTACCCTCCTTGGGAGCTGCAGGCTGCAGCTCTTTTTTACGCCAACAGGGACTTTAGCATTCCAATGGGGACTTCTGCAGCTGGGTTGTGATGTTGAGGACCAGCTGAGGACAACCTGCTCTGAGCAGTCACTGTTCCCCACAATTGCTCCCTATTGGGCACCAGCTGTTCTCATTACTGGTGACACACCTGAGCACACCTGAGCTCTTGCCAGTGCCTCCGGATTCTAGCCAGCTGTTCTAGGAGTCGGCATAGTATTCTTGTCACCAGTGTCGGTGATTGTTGCTTGTCTACAGTTATGAGCTCAGGTAATGTTGCCTGATGAGGCTGAAGTTCTTCTGGGTGTTTGCTTGGGGAGTTCACAGGGGGGTGTCTTACTTGAGTCTCTTACTTAAACTCTCCAAAGCAGTTTTTCTGAGAATATAAAGTTGCTTATTGGGTTTTTTATTGGAAATATTTTGAATCCATTGAATCTCTTTGGGAAGAATTGACATCTTTTTTTTTTTTTTTAAAAATTTACGAGGTTATTTATTAGTTTTCTCTTTATGTCCTTCTGTAAAGTTAGATATTTCTCCTACATGTTCTGCACAGTTCCTATTAGGGTAATACCTAGGTATTTTGTGCGTTGTTGTTATTATGAATTAGATAACTTTTTCATTATGTTTTCTAATTCTGTGTGTATATATGTATAATGTACAAAAAATATAAAACTATTGAATTTTCATTTATTTTGAATTTCTGTTAATGTCTGTGTGTATATGTGTTTATTTTTTATATAGGTAATTATACATTAGAAAGAAATTTTATCTCTTTTTTTCCAGCTCCCATGTCCATGAGGCCAGTGTGAATGCATCTGTTGGTTTGGTATTGCAATGGCTAGAACATATATGTGCACACACACGAGTATATGTGAGTATTAAATATGGTGGTGAGAGTTGGCATCTTTGTAACTTAATTGTCAATTGATATTTATAGGGGCACTCATTTCACTGTTAAAATATTTACTGTTGATCTAAGAAATATTATTTGGATTTTTAAGTAGTATCCTATAACTAGTTTGCTGAATACTTGTTTGTTTTAAATTTAGGAATTGTTGTTAAATGTCTGATATCTATTGAAATACTTATTTTTTTCTTATGTCCTTTAGGTGATGTGTTATATAAATCGATTTACTAATATTTAACTATCTGTACATTCATGAATAAGCCTTATTTGGCCATTTATCATTTTTTACTGTGTTGCTACACTAGAGTAATTATTTTGTTTAGATTTTTAATATCCTATTATAGGTGGAATTGATCTGCAGTTTTTTATTTTGTGTTCTTTATGTTAGGTTTTAGATCAGGGTTAAGGTATGGTCATAAAACAAATAGAAAAGTTTATCAGATTTTCTATGAGAATGTATATAGCATAAGTACTATTTGTTTTACAGAGAGATATAAAGATTTGCCTATAAAACTAAGTGATCAGAGCTTTCAGGGGAGGCAATTCTCTGAGAGTAGTGCCAATTTTTTTCATGATTATACGTCTCTTAACATGCTCTACTTCTTCTTGATGCAATATATATCATCTCCCCCATCATCCATTTCAGAATTATTAGCAGAGAGTTACCCATAGTTTTCTTAAAATAACTTCATCACTTTCTTGCCATTTCCAATTTTGCACATTTGTGCTTTTTTTTTTTCAACTAGACTTCTGAGAAATCTATGTACCTTATTGTTTTGGATTCCATCTGGTTGGGTTTTTAAAATTTTAAGTATTTATATAAAATTTTAGCTACATTGCATTACAACAAAACTCATAGAATAGAATTGATGTCAACTAATTGTTCCTGGAAATTAATATTAATTAATTTCTTTGGCAGGAAGCAATAATGAAAATGAAACCCAAGGAGAACTTAATCAGTCTCCTCAAAGAGGCAGCCTAGACAGGACAGTGGCAGGAGAGTACACATCCAGGTAAGTGCCAAGGGGTCGACGCTGATCAGAGTTTTAGGTTCAGGGTTCCTTGTGTCCGTGTAGGCCATGTACCCCTTCTTTCTTCACACCTCACTCGCTTTTCAAGTCTGCTAAGTTCTAGAATCTGACCTCTAGTCTTTCCGGTTACCCTTCACTTCTTGTTTAGGTGGAACTTTGTCCCCAGACTGAGTCTTGGGTAACCATAGCCAACCTTTGCTTCAAGACGAGAAGCTTACCTCAATTTCCTAAAACTTCATTTTTATGCCCTGGATAAGGTACAACATAATTCCACACAAAAACGAATTTATTTTCATAAAAATGAGAATTGACAATTTACCCCATGAAACTCCCTTAGAAGATACTTCTTTTATATTTAAATAATGGTGGAGAGACATATAACACAGTAGTTTCCCCTTTTCTTTTATTGATTAGTTTTAACTTACTTAAATAGCAACTAATTAAACTGAGTGATTAAGAAATGAGACGTGAGGGAAGGACTCAAAAGTTATTCATATCTTTTAAAACTGAACATCTTTATTAAACAAGTCTGGTGTTTCTGACAAAATAGGTTTTTATATCTTTTGAGAGATTTAAGATCTTTCAAGCGCTAAGTTTTCAACCCGGCCGCCGGTTCCTTAGTGAAAACCATAACACCACTGGCAAATTTCTAAGGAAAGACCTGCTTTCTCTGAAAAAGAGAGTTAACATTCTTCATTCCCTGAAATAGAGAGTTAACATTTGCAATGTTTGCTTCTCTTCTTTTTCTCATAAAAAAAAGCAAATGTTAGAAATATTAACTCTCCATTTCACCTGCCGTTTTTCTCAGAGGGAGATGCCAGACACGGTGTTCTATAATGTCATCAAGGAAAAGCCATGTGTCTAGTGTCCCCGTTTTCAGTGAGAAGAGATCAGAAAAAGCTGAGTGTATTTCACTTCTGTCTTTGTGACCAAGATTATGCGGTTGTTGTTTTCCACCAACTTACTTTCTTACCGAATATTGAAAATGGTCTTGCCGGACCCAGCTCTGGTAGAGACAAACCACGAATGGGTCTGCTTTCTACATCAGTCTGCTCGAGTGACTTGTCTGGCCAGAGCTGCGTGGAGGTGACTGAGAGGCAAAGAATATGTCTTCCTTTGCCAGAACAACGGGAGTTTAAAACATCTCCCTGGGCACTTTCTGCTCCCTTGTATTTGGCTGGTTAAGAGCTCTGCTCCAAGAGAAACAGATTTGAAGATCCACAAGGTGAAATTCTACCCCATGTTTCTTTTCCTACTTGAACAGGAGAAGGCTAGCTTTGCTTAATGGAAAGACTCTTCCACACTCAGATGGCACTCACGGAGTTCGCATGTATATGTATTCGCCTTCATCCTCCATGGTGAAGCCAGTTGTTCTCACACTTGAATCAATGGAAGTCCTTGTTAACACACGGATTGCTGCCCCCTAATTCCCAGTTTCTGACTCAGTAGGTCTGGGATGGAGGCTGAGAATTTATGTCTAGCAAGTTCCCAGGTGCTGCTGCTGCTGCTCCTGGGCCAAAAGATCATATTTTGAGACCCTCTGCTCTAAGCAAACTTGTGAGTTAAGTAAAAATGCTTATAAAAGCTCTTAAATACCTCGGCTGTCTCATAACACAGTTTCTCAGGTGACAACTGGATCTGAAGTGTGTAGTTAGGAAAGGAAGCCCAGAATAACACAGGCTGATGGAGCAACCGTAGGGAAGCTCTGAATTAAACAGGATGATCCACTTCACAGAACACACACCTGAATGATTCTAATGAAAACAGGTTGGAGGCACCTCAGCTGTGAGGTAAGGCGTGTCGTAAACAAGACCTCGTGTGACCTGTGGTAGGTCTTGCCTTGCGAAAGTGTGCTTCGTTGGGGCACCTCTAGGGGATCACATGGTTGTGGCTCTGGTCGCTTGTGCAGGGGAATAGCACTGCCTTCCTCAGGCTGAGCCCCCCGTGGATCAGCTTTGTAGCATACCCGACGGGGACCTGGAGGTTATTTCTCAAGCAACACAAACACACGTGCTTTCAAAGTGTTCGTTTTCTTCGAACAGCCTCCCATGCCACTTGCTAGGGGACTGGAGGACATGGCTTTGCTTCTGCTACTGAGGGTCATCACAGAAAGCAGCTCATTTTCTTTGCCTGGGCTAAGCCTGGCTGAAGAGATGAAGCCTATTCCCTCCAGTCTGTGCCCAGGAAGACTTACTAGCCTCTGCTACACAAAGATGGGACTCAGCCTGATTCCTTAGGGAACTCAAGGCCAGGGCCACAATTTCTGCTGGTCAGTCTTCAGTTGGAGGGGTCATATCACAGGGAGCAGCACTCAACTTCCTCCTTCAAGCTGTGTCCTGAACAACAGAGCCTTCAAGCCTCAGGATCTGCATGGGGGAGGAAATGAAAACGTGTGCAAATTCAGGCAGTTGCCTGATTCCTCCTGTGGCTAGGGATCCACGAGAAGGTCAGTCCCCTGCAACTGTACCCTGGGACAGCTCAGTGAGCTCCTGGATTCCCCAGCGCTGTCGGCTCCCCCATCTGAACACTGGAACCAAAGTCAAGCTGGTTTGTCTTTGACAGAGAAGCCTTTGAATTCTTAAAATAAGTTCTGACTGGTGCCTAGCCAGCAGGAGATGTGATTACAGAAATTGACGGGCCTATGATACAGTCTGCTTTCTGAAAATGCACTGTTGTATATTTTGAAAGTGGTTCCATGAATGCTTATTTACACACGACTCCAGTTTTCTGTACGTGAAGTCTGTGGCTGATGTGTCAAATGAGGACAACCAAACCACCAAGGTCTTTTCTCTGGAAGATCACAGAAGAATTTAAGATTCAGAAAATGCAAGCATTTGAGACAATAGGGTCATTGTTGTAAGATAATCTCATTGACATTTTCTTTTTCAAAAAATTTTGGTTGGGAATTGAGGGAAGAAGATAGAAGTAAGGTAAGAATTTACACTAAATTTAGAATCTATGATTACATCTACCCGTATCCTACTTGCCTTGAGAATCCAATTTTATAGAGCAGGTTAAATCTAAGAGTTTTGGAGTTGAATATCTTCCTTAGCACTCTGAGCAAGAGCAACTTTAAAAATTTATTAAAATACAAAAGTATAGAGCTGTACCTTGTGCTCTGTTAAAATAACTGTCTTTGGCCAAGGCTTTTTAATGTAGTTGTTTCTTCCACTTCATTATTTAGTGATCATTCCTTTATTCGTAATTTAATGGTTTTATTGTCTTGGTTTCTATGATTTTAATTCCTCTCATCCACTCGGGAAGCAATAATAAACAAATTCAAGGAAATGTAGATGATATTTTATATGATTTCGTTTTATCTGTAATCTGCCTTCAGTGGCTATGATGTGGCTTATTCCAGCTATGTGGGTATTAAGATGGTTTTATGTCTAGTATTCTTCTTGCTTGTGATGAACAATGCCATGTAAACCTAGAGAGAAAATTGACCCCCAGATAAAAAAACTCTTTCAAGTTGGTATTTTGGTGCTTATTTGTGAAGTTGATTTTATTTCCATATTACAGCTATTTTCAGCCACTGTGAAATACAAGTATTTAATTATTTTGATGTAACTTATCAATCCCACGGGTGTGTGACGGCAATGATGATGACAGAGTGCTACAGCACTTCCATTGTCTGGAGAGATTTATGCCGTCCTTATCATCCTTCCCAGTCATTCAAGAATGAAGTTGGAAGAGATCATTATCCAATTTGCAAATGAGAAACAGGTATAGGTGTGAAGAGACCTACCCATGGCCATTCAGCAAATGAAAAGTCCAACCAAAGATAGAGCCTCGTTTCTTACACTTTAGGTATCTACTTATCATCTTGGACAATGCCACAAGGACCACCAAGATACTCAGAAGAGACTTGATTATTTCCTGGATGTTCCAATTTTGGGCCCTAAATATATGTCATTTGCTTCACATGCTCTCTAAAACTGGTTGGTGTAATCATTCCTGCATGATCTGCATGGATGCCAGTTGCAAGTGGGCAAGCTGGGCCAGAGATGTGGCGGTGATTATGTCAGAACAGGCAATCTCTGCTCTGCAACTGTGTCAGCCAGTCTAGTGTAGTTCACGCGAGCAGCTTGCAACCGTGGGTCTCCACCCAGGGATGACTCTTTATCACTGCACCAGGTAAAGATGGCACCTCAGACAGACAATCATGTCATCTTCCAAAACTAGGTTACACTACTTTTTTATATAAGAAAATCTTCATAAACACTTTACAATTTCATTTTCATGAATTTAAAAAATATTCATACCTCAGTGGAAGGAATGGTCTAGTTGACAGATGATGGAACTTCTAGGTTCCCAAATAGGAGCCTTCTGCCACGGCTAGGGGCTGGATCCTCCATTCCTTCTGTTCTTTGGCCGTGTCCGTTTCCCATGGTCAGCAACATCACACTCAGCAGGCCATTCCACCAAGAAATCTGCATGTTGCAACGTGAGGATCTGGGGTTACACACTACATATAAAAAGGAAATTTGTGCGTCTGTAGGTAGAGGTCATGAACTCGTGACCTGTGGGCCACATGGCAATGTTTTAAGGGCCAGGTCACCAGCAGGTACTGTGCTTGCTCACAATGCAAGCAGTCCACATGGTTCCCTCCTCTGGCCTCTACTTCAGCTCTTTGCATTGTCTTCCTGGTTTCTATAGGCTCTTTGGGGTCCTTGTTAGATTCATGGTGTCAAAGGCCAGCTTTCTTTAGAAGTTACATTTCTATTCTTAGTTTCATCTTGTTTCTGCCACAGATGAGTCAGAGCTCTACGTAAATGTTTCTGATCCTTGTGGGAAAAGTCCCTTTTGTTTCCAGGTATAGCAAGTGAATGTAGCCCACAGTATCTTCTCAACGATTCCATGACCCTGGGCTGCGCTCACTGCTGTTCTTTAGATTGTGGCCCAGTGGTGTTCTAGAACTTTGCCTTATGGCGTGGTTCCTCTTAACTTCCTTTTTTCTTGGGTTCCTCACCACCCCTCCCACTCCAGGCTTGGGTCATTTGTCTTTTAACCTCTGTGTCTACCCTCTTCCTAGAAATCTGTGGCTCACTAAAATTAATATTGGCAAAGCCTTCTCACTGCCATAAGCTACATGTAAGATGATACTTATCTATCCTACAAAGGATGCTCATTGCATATATGTGGCTGAAAGTTCATATTCAACTGATATTTATTATCTGTTATAGAAAAGGTACCTTACAGGTGCTTTCACATAGGTTCCTCCTTATGGCAATGGTGTGAGGTAAGGATCATCATTGCCCAATAAAGGAAACAGACTCAGATTGTTTAGAAACTTGCTCACGTTCACACAGCTGGTGAGTGGGTGAGCAGTGGCTCACAAAGAGTCCACTGATCCTAAGACCAAAGCAGTTTCTTAGCACAAGTTCAAGGGTCTGGGTGAAGGGGATACAGGCAACACCTTTATCCCAGCTCCCACCTGAGGCAGCCCTGTAGGGCACCTAGGACTTCAAATTCTTTTGAATTCCTCTAGAGCCTTGTCGAGTTCTAGACACTCCTATATTCTTTATAAGTGTATACTGAATAAACTGAATGAAGAAATGAATGAGACTTCCCGTACCTAATTTTTTAATTCCTTTTGCTTTGTGCTCCTAATAAATATGTATTCAACTTCTGCCATGATCCGTGGCTGTGATCAAGACAGACAAGAATCTTACCCTCATGGAGCTTCCATTGTAGAGGTGCAGAAAAAGATACTAAATCTTCAAACAACTAAATAAGATAATGAGACATGCCAGAAAACAAATCGGGTAATGGGGCAGAATGACAGAGGTGGCGATGCTGTTTGGCGTGGGTGGTCAGGAGGGATGTGAAGAGCGTCATTTGAGCGAAAGATTGCATGGTAAGAAGGAGCCAGCCACGCGTGGATTGGGAGAAACATCAAGCGTTAAGGCCCTAATGAGTCAGGCTGTTCCAGGCACCTGTGTGGACTGTATGTACTGATGTCACCTGTGTTAGTTTGCAAGGGCTGTTCCTCTTAAAGCTTTTCACCCCTCCTGGCTAATGGAGGAACTTGGGAAAATTTGTCAACTAACTGAATAGTTTACCCTGCTAACCAGGAGGTCAGATGCGCTGTGGGCCAAGTGTTCTTCACTCAAATCTCCAGTGGGTTTTAGGAAGAGGTCAGTGAATTCCAAGTACTCAAGAGGGGGCTGGGCCGGTGGCTTTGCCTTTTTTTTTTTTTTTTTCCTTTTTAATAAATATAGGCTTTATTTCCTCTTTGGAACACTCCTGATCAAAACAAACTGCCTAGGCCGCGCAGGGTCACAATAACAGGTGGTTCGGGAGGTCCCCTGTGGCTTGCTGGCTGCAGAGCCGGGCCTCCTAGGGCCTCGGCAGGGAGCAGCGCCGCGGTGGGCCCCAGGCGAAGGGCTGCACACCCGCGAGCCAGCAGAGCGTGTCTGCAGCTGGCTGTGGCCAGCCCTTGACTCACGGAGTGACTGACGGGGAAGTGCGGACAATGCTGAGAACAATGTGGGGCAGAGCTGTTGGTGGCAGGAAGCGAGATTGTCAGGGCTTTCCCCAGCTGCGCTGTGCGGAGCGTGCCTTTCTGCTCAACGCCCAAACCGGACCCACAGCCAGTTCATTGGCCTTAAGTTCTTTGAAATGCCCTCCCCACTGTGGAAAGCACACTGGATGAGGCACAGGTGACCCGGGCTCAGGTCCCAGGGCTACCCCCATGGGAGTGACACCATGGCGGGCAAGTCGCCCAACCAGGAGGGGCCGCAGGTTTTCATCTGTGAAATGGCACCGGGGACCCCCCCTCCTCCAGGGGTTATGGAAACCAAATCCAACGATGTATGGGAACACGATGATCAAAGTATTAGGTGATCTATAAACCGTCTCTGACCGGTGTTACTCAAATGGTTTCCATACTTGTGTGTTTCATTAAAGTTAACAACAGAAAAGGAATACCCTGCATCAGAAAAGAGACGGAAAGAGGCGGAGGCAGAAGGATGGAGCTGCTCAGAGCTAGTTTTGTGCTAAGCAGGGTCTGTCCTGCTTCCTCCGTGCAGGGCCCAGCTTTGGGCAGGCCCAGAAAACTGCCGCACAGAGAGAGTTGCTGCATGGTGCTCAGGAAGGTGGAGAGACTAGACGTTTCTAGCGCATGCGGAGCCGCGCCTCCCAGACCCCTTGGCAGTGCTCTTAAAGAGCCTGGAGGAAGACACTGGCTTCAGGGTGGGCTGAATTCAGTAGGTTTGCTCCCCTTTTTTGTGATTCTCTTGGCCTGGTCCCCTTCATCCCTGGGTGAGAAGCAGGATGGCCACGGCATTCCCGGTATCCCATCACCAGGGAGAGGAGGAAGCTCCCTTGGAAGGGAGGGGACACTCTCTGTTCATCATGGCAATGAAGCTTCTTTGCCAGAGGCGCCCGCAAACCTCTCCACATTTCTCATGATTTCTAACTTGGCTCCCTGCACATCCCAATGGCAAAGGGACAAGGAGTCCCTTTAGGAAGTTGGGGGTGGGGCACCCGAGCTGAATCGGATCAGTGTTCTGCTAAGTGGGGGTGGTAAGTGCTGGAGCTCACCACTCGGGCCTGGGGTTCCTGGTCAGTCCTTGTTCCCTCCCTGGTAGGAGCACAATGTCAGGGAGCTAAGGGAGGTACAGACAAGCTTTGTAATATCTGAGCTGAAGATCTGAGCATGATTTTCTCGAAGGATTGGCCGAAGCAATTCAACATGGTTTTAGTCTGGCTGGACGGGCCTTTGTGAACGGAAGACAGCGTAGGGAGAGTGATGGTGAGTTTGCAGACAGGACGTGGAACTGCTTCCGGTTATGGCAGGATCGAGGATTCGATTCGATGGGCGCAGATGAAGGGGCCGTGCTTCCCTATGACTCCACACCACGGAACATCTGGGGAATCTTCACAATAGAGTGCCCCAAGCAGGGCCTGCGCTTGGTTTAATGCTCCTTTGTTGCTGCCTTGAAATTCTCAGTAATTTTGAACATTGTAGCAAGGCCTCACGAATGGTGTAGTCAATCCTGGCCTGGTGAGGTGAGAAACATGAGTGTTACCAACATCTCCATTTCCAGATAAGACTGAGGCATAAGCAGGTTAAATGGCTCCCCTAGGTCATCCCACCAGTAAGCGGCTAACTTCAGCGCCAGGTCTCCCACCTCCTGGGGCAATGTGCACGTTTCTGAGCACCTGTCCAGCTCAGGACGACTCTAGACCTGCCCCGTGCCTTCTAGGATGAGGCCCTCACCCTGTTTATGCCCCTAGAGACTTCCCAGCTGGCAGAACTCATCCCCAGCTTGGGCCAGGCTGGATCCAAGTGTAGAGCTTGGTTATCTTTTTTTTATTATTATTATTATTATTTCAGCATGTTATAGGGGTACAAATGCTGCCTTT
Organism: Lepilemur ruficaudatus; assembly: GCA_963574885.1. Lineage (NCBI taxonomy): Eukaryota > Metazoa > Chordata > Mammalia > Primates > Lepilemuridae > Lepilemur > Lepilemur ruficaudatus. The sequence goes on from CAUYRT010041632.1 coordinate 50,505, forward strand.
GCCCCACCTGAGCCAGAGCTTCAAACGTGTCGAATTTCCAGACGGTGGGCACCGCACCCATTAGGTGTGTGTATATACCCATCCCCTCCCCTCCCACCTGCCCGACACCCAGTGAATGTTATTACTCTACGTGCACATAAGTGTTGATCAGTTAATACCAATTTGCTGGTGAGTACATGCAGTGCTTGTTTTCCATTCTTGTGATACTTCACTCAGTAGATGGGCCCCAGCTCAGTTATCTTCCCTGGAGATTTACGCAGGAGAGCAGGTATGACACCCAGGGCACTGTGAAGGCAGGCCCTGCCGAGAGGTGGCTCCTGGACTTACTGCTCCTCGGTTTGTGCCACAAGAACTTTTTAACCCGAAACCTCTATTTTTACATACTTCATTGACTAAAAGCACGAAACACTTAACTTTTGTTGAGTCAAGTGTCCTTCTTGGTCTGAATAGAAGGAACTGCCCTGATTTTTAACAGCTAGTAAATGTAGGCGGTTCCTTTTAAAATGGGGCCTTTTCCATCCCACTGTTTCTAAAATCCACTGTCTTAGCAAGACCCTTCTCCTTGGTCAGAACCTATATCAGAAATGTTTAGGTCTATTTTCTGTACTGATTAAACTTTCACACGTTGGCCTTTGAAGCAAAGATGGCATTTTGGTGACGCAGTATACAGATTACCGAGTAGTTACACAAGCTCTGGGCAGCCGCATTGCCTAACACATGCGTGCCTCTTCTCATGGGGCTCGGGACAATACTGCCAGCGAAACAATTCCAAGAAGTTTTATTCAAATAACACTCTCTCAGAAGAATTTCTCCTGTTTAATGGGAGCTAGGGGATATAATTAACTTGAACACTTGATTTGGAATAAGGCACTAGAGATTTCAGAAATTGAGGGATTTGAAATATCAAACCACCTCCTAGGATTTAGACCCGAAGAAGAAAAAGCTTCAAAATAAAAACAACATAAAAATTATTAAATTTATAGTCCAGATTTAGATATGCGTAATGAATATTCATTTTAGTTTTTCTTATCTAGAGGCCATGGAATCCCAGGCTGGGATTTTTCCTTTAATATGAGAGAAAAGAAAAATGAGTATCTGGAAATGAAGGATTCTCCAGCCTCCCGGGGTGATGTTTGGGGCTCCCCGCTGAAGGGAGTGTAGTTATTCCTGTTGAAGACAGCCCAAGAAGGAAGCATCAAACTACAGAGAAGAGAGAAGAGAAAAGAGATCCTTTGTATCATTAGCGTCAATCTTTAAGGATTGCTGTGCTTTTTGAATTAACCTGTCATTAGCTAAAAAGTTAAAGTTTACATGCAGAACGCATTTTTTCAGATGGTCTCTTCACACTGTGAAATAATGCTGTAAAACCCACAGGGCTGGGCCTGGGAATTTACGAGCCTGTGTCAAGGTTTAACTGTGGGATGTTTTTAATCTCTTTTTTCATGATGGTTCCAGACCTCAACTCATGAGTGATTGTTTAAACATGCTGTCTTTGAGGATGCTGGAAACAAACCTTTCAGGTAGTTCTAAAATCATCCTGAAACCTGAGGCATGGTCCTACGATTAGAAGTCCCTCCTTTCCAAGTGACCTCATTCGCACAGCTCTGACTTCGGTTGGTCCTGCAGGGGGTGGAAAAGTGTGAGAAGCCCTGGGCTGGATGGTCTTCATCCGTCAACCAGGGGCTGTGCTGATTTCCGTAAAACAGCCCCCTGCTCACCCCTGCCCTGCAAGAACGCCATTGGAAGTCACCATACCAGATAAGCAGAAGCCCACAAAGGGACAAAATGCCCACCCTGACCCACAGCCCCAGACCCCTTGCTTGGCCTAATCTTTCAGTTCAGGAAGAGGAGAGCCCCTTTTTTGGCATACATTTTTTTACCTTGAATCCGGCCCTGAATCATAGACTATGCACCACGTGAAGTGGCAAATACGACGGGCTCTGTTCAAGTCAGTTAATTCTGCGAGGGGTGCTGTGAACTGGGTTTATCCTCTCAGGGAATCAGGAAAGTGGCCACCCAGTTCAGTGTCTCTATAGGGCATCCCAAGATCTGTAGCATACTCTGAGATTTTAAAGCACAGGTTTCTAGCAATGTTGAGGATGGAACTAATTGAGAATACATTGATATACACCATGGAATGACTTGTTCTTTTTTTTTTTTTTTTTTTTTTTGAGACAGAGTCTCTGTTGCCCGGGCTAGAGTGCCATCTGCCTAGCTCACAGCAACCTCCAACTCCTGGGCTCAAGTGATCCTCCTGCCTCAGCCTCCCGAGTAGCTGGGACTACAGGCATGCACCACCATGCCTGGCTAATTTTTTTTTCTATATATTTTTAGCTGTCCAATTAATTTCTTTCTATTTTTAATAGAGATGGGGTCTCGCTCTTGCTCAGGCTGGTTCTGAACTCCTGACTTTGAGTGATCCGCCCACCTTGGCCTCCCAGAGTGCTAGAATTACAGGCGTGAGTCACCACGCCCAGCCAGAATGAGTTCTTAATATTATTGATTTACTAAAGCAGGTGTGCATGCATCGAACTAAAACATGAAATAAATACTGGTATATCTAGAGCATGAGTCTGGTATAAAGCCCCCAGCTCTGCACCAGGGTATTTATTGGTGATCCTGAAACCTGTTGTAGACACGGTGGGCAATGAGTGTGTACCTGCTCATACACACACACACACTCATACACACATAGGTGAGGTGTCAGGGAAGGTGTCCCTCTTTTGGCTTATCAGATGCACCTTTACCCCCCCCCCCCCCGTCCTCCACTGATCCATGCTCACTTGTGTCTAATCACAGTTAACCCCATTGTATTGGAGCTGGTACACTGTACTTCCTGGTCGCTGCCTGTAGCTATTCAGAATTCAGGCAGAGTTTTCCTGCCCTGACGAATCTTCATCATTTTTTGTAGCTGTAGCCCTTTATGTTCCCACTGACTACTGCACTAGTTGGTGCCAAAGTGGAAGTGAGAAGATCCAGTTTCGTGTAAATGCACAAAATAAAATGTCTGTGCAATGCCTGTGAATGCCTGGTACCGCGGTAACACGAGGGGGTTTCTAACCTTTCTTGTTTATGTGCTAGGGAAAGGCGTCACTGGGCTGGAGAGGACATGACAATGTTTCCCAGTTACTCATGAACCCTTTCCTCTATGCTGTTCCCGTCTCTACCCTGCTCTCTCTTCCATGATTCTTCTTTCTCTCCCATTGTTAAGCTGTCCCCTAACTGCAGCAGCTAGAGTCATAAACTGCCTCTTTTGCAACAAAATGCCTCTCCACCCGGGCTTTGCTGTTTGAGCATTTCATTCTTCCCATGGTGCGGGTTACATCCACAAATGCTAACTCCCGGGGTGAAAAGGAGCCCAGTGGAGGTGCTGATGCAACAGCGTCCCGCACACACCCTTATTTAACTTGTGAGTCCTTATCAGCGCGTGCGTGGAGATGGCTGGGTCCTCCCGCCACGCTGCCCATCAGCGAGTCCTGGGGCTGATCCCGTCTCAATTAGGAAGTGGCCATGCTGAGTGATGAGACACCTGGCAGTTCTCACCGCCATGTCTATCCCGGTTCAGGACACCTTTTCAGCCTGACCAGTTGCTTGTAGGTGATGACAATTCAGATAAATTCTTGTTCGTAAATTTAAACCAACTAAAGTAAATTACAGACTTACTGCCAGAAGTGAGGGTGCGTTAGAAATCTCTGTGCGGCAAGAAACGGCGTGTCCCACTGAGCCCAATGAAACCTTGAGCACGTGGCAGGGAATTAACAATCACGCTGGGCTTGACATGTATCTTGACTTGTCCTTAAGTAGAGCCTTCTTTGAGACTGATTCAGGATCTTGCTCAATATTTATTTGCAAATATGCTTTATTTCCTATTTAGGGAAAGTGAGGGTTTTTTTTTTGTTGTTTTTTTTTTTAGAAACAAGTGTTAACCATGTTGGATAATTTTTTCCCTTTATAGGAAGGCATCAAATGAAAGCAAAATTTAGAAGACCCTGTGTCCGTTTTGTACATATATAACAGAGTCAAATCTGTCTAAAAGATCATATTGATGTGATTATCTGTAACCAGCCACTATTACCTATTATTCAGTGTGAATCTGGAAATAATGTATAATGTTAAACTGATGGAATTAGTCATTTCAAAAGGCATCTGTATGTGTACAGTTAGGACCATACCTTTCTCCTGACGTAAACCCTTTAGTAAAGAATAGAAGTCACAACAGCATGCTAATTTTGCAAAAGCATCTTGTTGGTGCTAAAGCCATTCTCGATGATGGGGAAAACGTGGTACTCATTTTAATGGTTAGGACCCTTTGTCTAAAAGGCTACTTATCTAGGCCTGGTGCTCAGGAAACTCAAAAGGAAAGCTCTAGTTCCCATATCGGGTTGCTTGCCAGCCCTTTGGTAGGCCTTGGCAGGCTTCCACATGTGTCTTGCCCTGGGCTGACCTCCACAGCCGTGAGCGCTGGCGGCCTCTGATTGCTGGGTGGGGTAAGTGGCCAGTGCCTGGGCCATCCGAGACACCAATTAACATGACACCAAAAGTTAATCTCTGTCATGTGAATCACCTAATTTGCTATGTGCTGCGGGGGATTTCTACCTGAAGGCCTTTTTCCTCTAATACCTTTTGGTTCATATTTTTAGGTGTGCCTCACAGACCTCTTTAATAATTTCTGAGCTCTCTTTTTGGGGAGATAATTCCCCCCTCTTTTTACATAGATCTTATTCCTCAGTCTTGGACAGATAACATTCATGGGATTCTCTAGTTTGTGGTATTAACATGGCGTCTGTCTCTGGAATGTTTGGAAATGTTTCCGTGAGAGACAGGAGTGTTTTTAGGCTTTCCTTCCCACTGAGCACGGAGAAATCCGGTGGTGATAGAATCTCGCAGAGAGCTCCTGATCTTCCAAATGCTGCAGGGGGAGGCCTCAGTAATTTTTATCAATGGAACCTGTCTTGCTTCAGCTGATCCAAGATGATCAAAATGATCACTCAGAAAAGCAGAAAGGCAACTTGAGCCATTCCCCTTGGCAATAAAGTAACCACATTTTCTTCTCTGACTTCCCTTTTCTTTCCTGCAGCCTTCTCCTTCCCTTGGAATTTGGGTCTGACCTGTCCCTGCTGCCCTTCTGGCCCAGTAGGCTGTTTTGGGAGTTAATGTCATCTATGGGAGTCAAGAGGGGAAATGGTAGCAGGAAACAGCCAGGGATGGCCAACTGCTTGCTCCCTTTACAGTTCTCCACAGACGACTGGAAAACTCCAATAAAAAGGAACCATTAGAGCAAGCGATTTTCATCTAAAGTATTATCCCATATTATTGCTGTCCTGCCCTGCCCTGCAGTGAGCATGGAATATAAGTCCTTTCCAGAATGTTCCAGAAAGATGTCCAAACATACCCGAGTGGAGGTTGCTAGCTTGAGTCTTTGAGCCGGTGTCCCTGGATCTGAATTCCATGCCCACCGATTACATGTCACTGAGTGACCGCGGGCAAGTCTGTGAGTCTCTTTAAACTTCAGTAGTTAGTGTCTTTCAAACGTGAGTGACGATTCTCTTCTCATAGGGAGGTTGTGAAGATTGCACATGGAGTACTTAGCACAGGGCCAACTCTAGGCAATGCTCAATCAATGACGGGCATTAAAATGATCATGGTATTGTTTCTATGAAGATGGAATCAAGTTAAAATAAAAGTAAAGGAAAAACATGAAGGAGGAAAAGAAGAGAAAGTGCACACAGGTGTGTGTGCGTGCGCAGGTGCTAGCGTGCTGGTGTAGGTGGGTTTCAGTCTTGTCCCCTTGGTGGCAATGATACAATCAAATGCTGCCATAGCACTGTGCGAAGTATCCACAATACTCCAGTCTGTAAAATGCAGGTGGGTTATTTGGAGGCGAATGAAATGGCAAGGGTGAGTCTGCACAGGGCACTGGTCAGTTCTCGGGGTCTGGAAGCCATATGCCAATTGCGTTGGTTCCAAGTCTGTGCTATTATGGGATGCCTCATAGTGCAGTCTCAGTGCTCCTGAATTTGTGGAGTTGGCTGTGTCTGAGGGATTTAGCCCCTGCTTGTAGCTGTAGCCATGTCCCTCCAGTTACTGGCCAGTCGGTGTGTGGCCTCTTGCCTCACTTCTTATACCCTAGAGATGGCTTTGACCCTCAGCAAGGTGTCTGGGCGAGCTGGATTTCCAAGAAGGAACTGGGAACTGGCAAGAGCTCTGGATCTTGTAGAGCGGATTTTCTTCAATAACACAGAGCAAAGGGAGCCCAGTATAGGCAAGGGGATGTGTGCTCAAACTGGTAGACTTCCTGGAAATCTGAGCCCCAGGGTTGAAGCTTGTCAGGAACACAGAGAAGTCTTAGGAGCAGAAAAGGATGTGGGGTGGGAGGGTCATCAGGGGGAAAACGAGCCTGTTGGCTTCCTTAGGAGGAACCTCCAGGCCCATAGCACAGGTCTCTTGGTGAGCTGTAGCAGGCAAGCGCAAAGGCTCTGCAGTTTAAATGCTACCTTCCAGCTGAATGTTAGGCTAGTCATTGAACCTTACAGTGCCTCAGTTTCCTCCTTTGTAAAGTAGGGAGGAGCCATTGAGAGGAGCTGATTCACATAAATGGCTTAGCACTGTGTGTTGCACGAAGTATGTCTCTTATCAATGTCAACTGTAAAATTTTTTACAGGAATGGCCCTAAGATTCTTTGTGTGTCTCTACTATTCTGATCATGGGACCATTTCTTCTGTCAATCTCGTTGATTTGCCCCACTTTTTCCTTCTGTTGAAGAACCTTTAAAATCACTATCAAAAGCACTTGTTAAGTTCTTAATTGCACGAGGCTCTCTGCTCAATGCAGTGTAATTATCCAGCTTCCCTTCTGAAAGTGAAAGTGGTTTTCCGAGGTGTCTTGGAAAAGATGTGCCTGCTTGTTGGGTCCACTGTTCCGGGGACAGTATGTGCAGAGGAGGAGCTGGGGATGCTTGCTGTCGGGTATAAAGCAATCATAGTGGGGGTCAGGGAGCTGTCGCCAATCAGCTGAAGAGAACTTTGGGTATAGACGATTCTAGTCCAACTCAGTGCTTAAGAGAATGACAAAAGAATAATTAAAATATGGATTTAAGTGTAGTCAGATTTGAAAAATTGTAACTCTGTTCCAGGCTAATCATCTCTGAACATTTGTTCACGTTGTTCAGCTGCAGGTACTGTAAAAGGAGAATGTATAGGAAGGTCTTAGGCTATCGATTTCTAGAAAGGAGAACAATTCACTAATTTCTTTTGGAAGGTTATTGATGTTAACATTCACAGATTTAACTATTGAATTCAGCAAATGAATGTTAAGAAAATAGACTTTCGTAAGCTTATGTAAAGTCAGAGAAAATCTATGGCACCTAGGAGCATAAAGAGTTCTGAATAGTTAGATTTTGTTTTTAAGGAGAGAAAAATAGAACACAAGAAAATACTTTCTTTGGGTCCAATGAAAACAGAGAGGAGGAAGAAAGCAAGATCACATAAGAAAAAGATGAAATAAAATTGTGAATTCAGTAAAAATTTTTAAAAAAGGAAACTGGGGCAGATTCCCAAGCAGCATACACTGTGGTGACAAAGACTTGGAAGAATAAGGTCAAACCATCAAAAGCAATTCATAAGACACCACCTGTGGAAGACAAACAGGAACAACAAAGGGCACAACAAAATGTTGCCTTTATTCCCTAGTAGACAGGGATGAAGAGCTGATAATAATGCCATCCACGGGACGGGGATGTTTGATGTCCCTTTAAGCTTTCCACACTTAAAAAAAGAACAGGAAATAGGGCAGAAGACACATAAATTTGGAGGGTGGAGGACACAGGCGTGGTGGATGATGTTTTAAATGGGTTAAGGGTATTAAAGTCAGAAGGCTTGGTGTACTTGCATTTCAGGGTATGAAAATGAAGTAGCCAAAGTCATTTCAAGAATGAATTTGTGCAATCGGGGAGGAACCCCAAAATTATAAAGAGCCGTCACACTTGTATACCCATATACATTAGTATACACACACACATCCATGAAGATTCAGGCAATAGACCCTAAGGAAGAGCCTTCAAGTAAATCAGCAAGCATCTTGAATAAAACCCAGTTCAGGGGAAAATTCTTCATACTTAAAATGGGCATCTCTGTCTAACTACATGGGTTCTTACTCTACAAGGGACTGGCTTTGTGGTCAAGGGGACTCACTGGGTACAATATGTTTGGCTTTCAGAGCTACCCAGTGGCTATCCAAAATGATGCCATTCAGTAAGCTAAGCAATGCGACCAAACCAGCCACCATATGTGTTTGTCCTTTGTTTTGGACTGAGCTGCTTTTCATGCATCATGGGCTCTCCTGTCTGCTTCTGCTGTTTAATTTTATAGAAGAAAGTGTTTGAAGAAAAATGAATTTCATGTATTGTACAATGATTAGCTCTATTACAAAAGGTATTGGAACGAGATTGGTATTGGTGAGATTTGAAATGAATTTTGATCTGGCAATAATATTTTTATGGACTCTCAATAGTAGCCTAAAAAACATCTAGTAGTTTTCACAGTTTCCAAGCAGACTTTTAAAAAATCCATTTTTTGTTATTGTGTATTTACACTTTAAAAAAACAAACTGGGGCTGGGCATGGTGGCTCACGCCTGTAATCCCAGCACTTTGGGAGGCCGAGGCAGGAGGATCACTTGAGGCCAGGAGTTTGAGACCAGCCTGAGCAAGAGTGAGACCTGGTCTCTACAAAAAAATAGAAAAATTAGCTGGGTGTGGTGGTGTGCACCTATAGTCCCAGCTAGTTGGGAGGCTGAGACAGGAGGGTTGCTTGAGCCCAGGAGTTTGAGGTTGCTGTGAACTACAGTGACAACACTGCATCTTAGCCCGAGTGACAGAACGAGACCCTGTCTCAAACAAACAAACAAACAAACAAAAGAAAAAAAAACTGGGGAAAGCCAGATGTTAATGAATATGTGAAAAATTTTTTTGTACTTTTGATAAGTATTTTATCAGCTTTTCTTATGAAGAAATTCTTCTAATATTGTTCTCACCCACTCCTATCAGTGAAGAGTCTCAAAACCTCCCATCGTTTTAAAGTGAATCATGGAGACTATCAGAGATAGAAGGGACTGGATAGAGCTCAGGGGCTTAGGAGTTTTGGAGCTGGACAGATGTGGGCTTAAATTTCTGCTCTTCTCCTAATGATTGGGTGGCCTTGGGGTGGGGGTGAGGGTTTCGACGTTCTGAGCCTCAGGGTCTGTGTTTCTGTGAGCCAACACGTAACCCGTTGGGTCGCTGGGGAGTAACTAGGAGAATGTATGTACACTGCTCAGCTCGGTCCCTGGCAGAGTCGGGGCTCCTGTGCATAAGCCCAACTTCCCCTGCTTGCCCGGTAAGAGAAATAAGGCTCGCAGAGTCACATTGCTCCCTGCCCCAGAGCTTCGGCCAAGACAAAACCCCAGGTTCCGTTCCCCCGTCACAGCACGGCTTCACTTTCAGTTGGCACACCGTGGGCGGGGTTATTTACAATTGATTTTTATTTTAAATTTCTGTGAGTTCCTTCTTGGGATTACAAAGTTTCTGAGAACTGTGTCAATGGCATGAATAGGATTGGGGAACTGAGGGAGGTGAACCCCTCCAGAGGCCAAAATTCGCAACAGGCCAGCCTCTTTCACGGAATACACTTTAAAGAAATGCTAGTAAGTATCATGTGCAGAAAAGGTTTCTGTGTTCCAGTAGATGTGGAGAAAGCTAGCTTCCACCGTTACAAGGATTCTTTACCGTGGGTCTTCGCAGAGTGTTGATATGCCCATTTGCCTTGTGAATCTGTAAAAGGGAAATAGCATGTGCACTGTTTCCCAAACTTAGGAGGCCACGGAATTTATCTTTCATGGACACTCCGGGACTCCTGCTGCCCGGAACACTCTTTGGGAAATGCTGGCCTAGGAGGTCGTCTTGTTCATCCCGCACTCTGTTCTTACTTGCTTCTTTGTAGGATTTTTCTTTCTTTTGAGGAAATCAGGAATTTATTCTAGAGCAATTTTGAGTGGAAGGAGCTGGGTACAAATTTTGCTGTTTATGGAGGAACCATCCGCTGGCCTACGGTAGTCAATCTACCTGCGATATGAAAGGAGACAGGCCAACAACTGGGCAAAGTTGGTATGCTCTTCGTTTTTAGAAAAGGCTGGGGGCCTCTCCTTGTTGTACAATATGACTACAGGGCTTGATCATTTATTCACTTATGCAACAAACAGTTTCTGCTATATGCAAGAGGACAATAAGCACCTTTGTTTTCTCAGAAAGAACGAATGGGACCTCCTTTGTGGTGGGACCACGTTGTAGCCCCAATACCGCACACAGTACCCTGCATACAGTGGTGCTTAGTACATATTTGTGGAATTGAAATGAGCGCTTAGCGCATGCCAGTTTCTATGCTAAGCTCTGGTTCACTTCCTTCTGATTTTCTGCAGAAGATCAAGAAGAAAGCTAAAATAGGGGTGGGAAGAGGAAGGCTGCTAACAGAGTAAAGGAGACATTCTCTTGAACCACATCTAACAAACCAGAAAAATAGAGTCAATGTTTTCCTGCTTCAAGTAACTCACTTTTATCTGCCTCAAGTTTATTTGAGAACATAGACGTTTAGTTAATTCTTCAGGGTGTGGGGGCTTCAGTTTCTAAATACTGCCGTAGGCACCTGGACATTTTGAACAGCCCACGATGGCTCAGGCCTGGAGGGGATGCAGTTGGCGCTTCCTTGGTCCCTGCCCAGCTCGTGCCTGGAGAAGAGTGCTTGGGGCATTGCCACCGTCATCATTAGACCTTCTTCCTTCTTCTGCTGCTGAAAAGGGTGTGGAGGGAGAAGTCATCAGTGGCCAAAGAGACGTGGGCAGATGCAGATGGAATCTCAGTTCTGCTCCAAGGGTGGCCTAGGCACGCTGAGATATGGTTGAGTTCTTTGCTGCCAGTAACACTGAAGAGCCAAAGTTTACCTAGTGCACACGGCACTTGGCTTTGTGAGTTTAGGGATACACATCGCTCCTATTAAAACAACAAGGTCTGTCTAAGTGGGAAGGTAATTTTCAGGGCCAGCCCCAGCTTCTTACAGATGGTGTAATCCTGAGAGGAGCCTGACCCTTTCATAGCTTTAGTAGTTGTTGACTTTAGCAGTTGTTGTAAAGACTCTATCTTTAGCAGTTACTGGCTATATTGCTGCATGTTAAAACATACCCACTAAGAGAAATATTGTGAATTAATTTGTATTTCCCTTTGAATATTTAAAATACTTACTGATCATAGAGCCTGGATTACATGTTTTTTTTTCAAATCTTAATTTTTAGTTAATGCACACAACTGTTTTAATGTATATTGTCTTTTAAGACACAAATAACTTATGCTTTTGTTGAGATACATGTTCTTTAGTCCTCAATAGTAAAATCTTCCTCTCCTAAAGAAACTAGGACAAAGATCGGTTAGCCCTTCACCAAATCGTTTTGCTCTTTTTCTCGGGCACACAGATGGAGTACCATTCTCAAGAGTCCATACAATTGAGTTTTAGACAAAGGGACATGGGCAGAAATGATATGTGTTGTTTCTACACACATGAGTAACCCAGGAATGCCTCTGCATGTTACCATGACCACCAGCAAAGCTACAGTTAGAAATGGCAGAGCCACAAGGGTGGAAGGAGGCGCCTGGGTCCCTGAATCACTACTTGGAAGCCTCTTATCAGGAATATGCTTTTCAAACTTTATGTGTGCATGAAATAAACTTCTATCCTATTTGAGCTATTATACCACTTTGGGCTTGTTTGTCATAGCAGCTAATGTTACCCTAACTGCTATAATCCTTGAGAACTTTTACAAAAAATGTCAAACAGCGCTACACAGTGGAATGATCATGCACTTTGTAGCACAACAGAACTAGATTGGAGTCATGGCTCTGGTATTTATTGCTGGGTGACCTTTGACAAGTTACTTAAGTGTTCTGAGTCTCAGCTGGGACAGTGTCAATGCAGATGACCAGGAAGACCTGAGCTACTTAATTGATCTATACATATTTTGGGCTCCTGCAAGAATACTCCCTTCTTATTGGGCTGATTCTCTGGGGAATCTTATCTAATCCTATCTAATCCTTATCTAATCCTATCTTTGAACAGGATAGGAAGGGATTAGGAAATTCCATCCCCCACCCCCTGTCAATCATGGCCAATGGTTTAATAACTAGCTAAAAGTTCTGGTTTCTAAGGGGCCTGGAGAAGATGAGAATGAAAGTCATTTCTATGCGATATCACAGTAGCTCAATCTGGCTTACCATCAGTGGTCCGGACAGTTACATGTCCCAGTGCCATTTGCAATCACTTGGTTCTGCCCTGGGAAAAGAGGTGCAGTGTATTTTAGTAGAGAAATGGAGGGCTTCACCAGCCACAGTTTGCATGTGAACAGGTCTGCTTGCAGCTGGAGAGCTGTGATCTGAATATTCCTGACCTAGACTAAAGCAAGTAAAATTTCTGGCTGCAGACACAGCCTCACCCTCCCTCGGGGATGCCTGTTTAAGAGCCATTTTTAGCTTCTTCCTTTGGTATCACTCAAGGATAAGTGGTTCTCACTGGACTAGCAGGTGTGAAACACTTTCTCTTTTCAAGTCCTTGGGCATTTTCCTCTTTGGGGAGTTACTTGCACTGTGATATATCCAGAAGGCTCAGTTAAGTAGCCCAACTGGGGAAGGGAGACCTGAGTAGTGGAAAATCCACTTTCTCTGTTGAAAAGAACTCAGCCAGCACTGAGCACCGACACTTCCAAATTTTAGATTCTACGTGGAGTAGAGGCTGATTTAGACAGACTGTTCGGACAGCTGAAGGTCATGAAAAGTATCCACCAGTAAAATGCTAGTGAATTAATTTGTATCTCTTTTTGAATATTTAAATTATTTCCGGCTTGTAGGGCCTGTCTTGATACTAAGGCAGACTCACAGGGAAACACTTTCAAGATCTCAGGACTGGATTATCCAGACAACTATTTCAAATGATGACTTTGCTTTGCTGAAACAGGCACATCAGAAGACAGAAGCTTCCTTACTTCAGTTTCCAAAGGCCTTTGCTTTGTTACAACAGAGCTGAAATAGAGTTTATCCGGTCTACTTGTGTCAACTTTTAGCAATGAGTAGAGAAGGATGGAAATTTAAATTCTTATTTTAATGATGTTAAAGAAAAATGAATATACTTGTATTTAAAAACAGTAATCTATTTGGACAATGTGAATGTGTTTTTGTATTATTTGGAATAGTCCATCTGGAATTTTCTAAGAACTCAGGCTGTCTAGGTCAATGGTAAAATTGCATAGCTTGGTAGAATGCAGTAGGATAGATTTTGTAGTATTCCTTTTGTATGCAAATGCATTGTTTACTCAAGAAAGGGCTTGGAATCCATGCTTCTTCCCCACTCCCCTCCCCTCAGCTTTCTTGGGTCCCCAGATATAAGGACAACATTGATCTTTAGAACCTCAAGAATCTACAACTACAAGATATAGCTAACCAATGAGATACCTTATCAGCACCCAAAGACTTAAGGAGTAGACATTGTTGTTGCCTGTGGTGCACTAATGATGCCATTGCCATGAAAAGGCCTGTGAAACCCATGTAAGGTCAGCCGTAAGTGGAAAAGAATGGGCCACGGTGGCCAGGGCTCCCGAGGCTCAGCTTGCTCCTATCCTAGGCTTCCCTGCCCTCCCAAAGACCCAGAGAGTGTGACAGTGAATCCTTTTCTTGCTCAGTTTCTGTGTGTGTGTGCATTTACATGTGTGCACACGTACATGTATGTAAAAATGTCATGGCCAGTCTCAGCTATTCAAGGAGCGGTGTGAATGGCAAACCCAAGTTCAATGGTTTGGGGCCACTTCAACCAGCCTTTGCCATCATTAGCCGTGTTGATGCCCGCCCCCCTCCCCACACATGTGCATGTGTGCACACATGAGAAGCACAGCAGCTCACCAAGGAGGAAGCAAGGCAGGCTATACCCCAGCATTGCACACTCACCCACACCTTGTAAGCAGGCCCCGGCTGACTACTTTTTTTCCTGAGGACAGCATGCTGTTGCAGGAAGCAACATACAATAACGTCAGCGGACCTCAAGCATTCTCTCTTATGCAGTGTGCTTTTGTCGTGCAATGCCTGTGTGACGCCGCAGCGCCCTGGCTGAGCTCCCTGGGTGGGCATTTCTGGCCATGTGCTCAGGGGGCCCTGGCACTGTGGCTGTTCTCAGCTCTAAGACGGGTCTGGAATGGGCTTCCCAACCCTTATCTCTCTCCCCATCCTCTGCTGAGGCTGAAGAACAGAAAACTGCTTCTGGCCATCTGGTTTCTTTCAGGCCAAGGGCTTATGGGCAAGGTCCTTTCCAAGCTTGTGTAACCAGGCGGAAATCCCTACGGAGCGTCTAAACCCAAACCTCTGCCACGCGGGGAAGGAATCTGCCACGCCATGAATTCCTTATCTGCAGCCAATTTGACATTTTTCTCAGTGAATAGTGTGTTCTTAGCCTCACGACACGCCTAAGTTGTGTTGTATTTTGAATACTCTTGAAAATGTCCACCTAATGAGAGAAAAACAATGCGTGTGTCTAAGCACAGTCTTGAGTCCACGTGCAACTCTTGTGCCGGCAGAAGCCGCATTAATGCTAATGAAATCTGAATGCTAAAGCCTTGTTCTGCAGGGGGGGATGGTCTCCCCTGTGCTGAAACACATTTTCTTCTCATCAGCCCCACCATCTTTATTAATATTAACAATAATAAAGAGAATTAGGGAGGCTGGCTTCTGGCAGAGCCCAGGATTAATGGGGTGTGTAGGGGGAGATGAATGGTTCATGAGTTAAGATCCACTTTGATAGTGAATGAAATGCATCTTTCTGGGACCCTCATTTGAGTTATTTTGTTGGAACTGAGATATGCAGTGAATTGCTGTCATCCTGCAATTGTTACCACTAATGGAGAACTGCTCACAGCCAAAGCCCTAGTTTTAGAGAAAATCTATCCTGTGATAGTTTTGCAGTAGATGTGTGTGTGTGTGTGTTATTTGTGTGTTTATGTTCATGCATCTGTAGTCGATGGCCAGTTTAATCAGGATTTATTCCCCATGAGAAGGTTTGCTATACGGATTCCTTGTTTAATACATATCCATAAGCATTTCACAGTTCTAATGTCGTAATGACTGTATCGCCCACCTTATGAAATATTTTAACACATTAACTGCCATGTGAGTTGTATTTAACTCATGCTAGATTTGAGCCCGGGGCCTCATGAAGCATGTGCAACTTGCATGTCTTCTCACCTTGGGAGCCACGAGAACTATTTTTCAAGTTCCATAGAACTCAGGCACCGAAAATAATAAAAAATAGCACATTTTTCATTAAATTAGAAAGGATCATTTTGTTTTTGAAGTTTTTATTCTATTTTCATAATAAAATACAGTGACTGCAAAGAAAACATTTTTTTCTAGTGTGGCAGTCAATGTGTTAAAGGGAAATACAGTGAGGGAAACTTTCTTTCATAGCAGAAGAGAAATTTTCATGCTGTGGGAAAGTCAATCAAAAGTGGTGAAAGATGTATCTCCTACTGATTCCATCCCCCTTGGAAGTTTCTCTAATTTTTGCTGCTTATTCAAGCATTGAATGTCACTATGTCAAATCCCCCTACGGTTCCCAGGGCTGTTTCTGACCCTGGGAGGGGTTGAGACACCTGTGCGTTGTCCCCAGGCAGGCGAACTGCAGGAGTTGGCACGAGGCCAGGGAGAGCACACGGTGTCTTGAGAACTGCTGGTTTCTCTATTTCTCCACGCAATAGCTGGGCTGCAGGGCTTACGGCGGGGAGCAGGAGTGAGTCAAACGTGGTCCCTCAGTCGGAAGCCACGCTGCTTACCCTTGGCGGGCGGAATGTCTAACCAGCCCTCTCTAGGGCAAAGGGAAAACGTAGCACCTCTGGTTGGACTTCTGTGGCTCACCCTGGAGCTGTTACCAGCGGCCATGTGTGCCCCACTCTCTTTCCTGTTAGGCAGGCGCCCCGGGAGCCTCCAGACTGTGCGGTGCAGGCAAAAGGGGTCCCATCTGCAAACTGGAAGACCCAGGCTGAGGCCCATCTGCTGACGACATAGCCGCAACATCAGCAGTGTGACGTGGTTGACAAAAACCCAGTGGGCTCTTAGGGTTGCATGAGCACCATCTAGAATGGAGGGGGTGATGGATCCACCAGGAAGGCCAGGCCTGGAGAGCCAAGTTCACTTGTGGGTGCCACCCTCGAAGATAAATAGAGAAGTCAAAGCACATCCAGAGACTGGTGCCCAGGGCAGAGAGGGGATATGAAACCACATCATGTCAGGAACTTTTGGAGGAACTGAGGCCACTGGCCTGAAGAAGTGATTTGGGGGAAGGTGTGACTCTCTGTGAGAGCTGTCGTGGAGAAGAGGAATTAGATTCTCTTTGGGAGGCCCTAGAGGTGAGGTCTGAGACCGTTGGCAGAAAGTACCGAGAGATACATGTTAGCTGCCTATCAGGAAAAAAAATTTTTTTTTTTTGAGACAGAGTCTGTCTCACTCTGTCACCCAGGGTGCAGTGCAGTGGTGTCAGCATAGCTCACTGCAACCTCCAACTCCTGGACTCAAGAGATCCTCCTCCCTCAGCCTCCCAAGGAGCTGGGACTACAGGTGCCACCACCATGCCAGCTAATTTTAAAAATTTTGTAGAGACAGGGTCTTGCTCTTGCTCAGGCTGGTCTCAAACTCCTGACCTCAAGCAATCCTCCTGCCTCAGCCTCCCAGAGTGCTAGGATTACAGGTGTGAGCTACCATGGCTAGCCGGGAAGATCTTTCTACTACTTGCAACTGTCTAAAGATACTTCAGATTGTTGTTCTTGGGGATAATTATACCAACTCCTGAAAGTCTGACAAGGCTGTTTTGACACTGAATGTTTTGATGCAGCATTTTGAGGTGGCTATTTGATACGATGTGCATGTTAAGATAGAATCAAGCCTTTTGGGCAATAGAAAAACATAGCAAATGGTTTCCATTCCTACTTCTTTTCTAAGTAAGTGGGAATTAGATGCCTTCAGCCCATTTCCCTATCTTGTCTCTTAGCCTCCTCCCTTCCCCGACCCAGGTGCCATCCTGGGACCCGCCTGCTTCTTCCTTTTGATTGTTCTAAAGGTGGTGATAGGATAACACTGAAGACGGGCAGCAGATCTCTGGGGTGGAGCTGGGGTTAGAGCTGAGAATACAAAAATATTGATTTCTGTTTATTTGTATTTGAAAGTAGTTGGTATTTTTTGCTGTTACTATAAAGCCTCAATTATAATTTTACACTTTATGTGTCAAGATGTCCACGTGTCAAAATGGCCTCATCAAAATGTTGCTCTTACCACTAGCTGCACCCACATCAGTCAAGTGTATCACACGAGGAACTCTAGCATCACAGGGATGGTTGAACCTGGTTATTTATAAGAGACTTTGTAATTGTAAAATTGTGTGCTCTAACTCAATAGTTCCCAGATGCAGGTCCTTGGACCAAGCGGGCCTGTCACAAAGTTTTTAGTATCTGCATTAAGATGCAGAAAAATAAGAACAATGGATTTAGTTTTCCCAAAGGCTAAATTTATTCAGTTTTAAGGACTTTCTTAATTCTGAGATAATGTTCTTTATTTCGTTTTTGTCCTTGTTAAAATCTTCTTTTTGGAAAAATGGTGATGGTAGGTGATATTTAAAAATGTCAATGGACAAAATAAATATGCCTGTCTCATCATTGCATTTTTTTTTTCTTTTACTGATCTATAAAAATCCCAAAGTCTGGGTGGCCTGATTTAAATCACTTAATCTTTGGAACTTCATTTATTTATTTATGAAATGGGCATTGACTCCCCTGGGTTCCATATTGCACAGTGTGGTTGTGAATTTCACGTAGGCTAATGTAGGTCACTATTCTTTGTAGCTGAAAATGCCATGTGATTTGTAAGATGCAAACGCCAGGTACCAATATGGCACTGTCATTATCGTTACAAGGGCTGTGTGGATGAATGGAAGGATGGTGGGGCAGAATTCAAACTCAGTCCCCTTGCGCTATTTTTTTCTTGACTAGCGTTTCCTCCTCAGCTTCCCATATGAATGGTAGCTTGACAGCTTGGCTGTGTTCTTCCGGAGTCAGTGTGGCAAAGCTTCTGTCAGGGCGGCCAGAGGAAGAATAGTATGCCCAGGGAGCCAACTTGTGAGCCCTTCTGTGGAGCCTGGTGTGGGTGGGGTAGAGGTGGGGGCGGAGGTTGGGGAGAGACGTCAGAGCGGGGAGGGGAGTGGTCCTCCCTGTCCCAACATAGGCGTGAACTCAGGGTATGTTTATTACTTTCCAGCCAGGTGTGAGACCACCCTCTACACCTGCGGTCCCTAAGCCCCAGGCTGTGGCCCGGTACTGGTCCATGGCCTGTGAGGACATGGCCAAGCTTCACCACCTGAGCGCCCCCCACAGTCCCCCCACAAACTGTGAAAAAATTGTCTTCCATGAAACTGGTCTCTGGTGCCTAAAAGGTTGGGGACTGCTGCTCTGTAGCAATTAAATCATGAGTGTCCGGAGATGCCAGAACTTTCCAGGTGACTGTTAATATAGCCAAGGCTGAGACCTGTGCTCTAAGCTCTGAGGGGGAAAGTGAAAGGAACAGCCAGGTTGTAACGCATTTGTGCTGATTTCTACCCAATGTAGCAAATGTGCCCCTTCAGTTTTCAAAGACTCCTTACGGCTGGCAGGGGTTTGGCCGGGGCCCACTCTAAGGCACCTGCTGGCTGTGCTCGGTCTCCATCTTTCATCTTAACATCTCAGCAAGAGAAGTAACGAAGCATTGAGATGAAGCGCTCAACTTCCGAGGAAAGCCTCGCCCCGTGGGAGGAAGCACACGCGAGGCTGTGCCGGGAGGCGGCGTTTCTCACGGCAGAAAGATGGGAGCAGCCCCACGGCCATCTCTCGGGCCAGGCACCTCAGCGGTGGCATGAGACTGAACACTGTCTAGCAGTTTAAATGAACAAACCAAATCTATGCACGTGGTATGAGCAAAAGCTGAAGGACACAAGGGCACAGAGCAGCTTCCCTGTAACAGCTGTCTTGGGTAAGGACAGCAACGGCACTGGAGAGAGGGACAGAGGACCTTTCGGTAGTGTTTCGGTGACTTTACAAAAAATAACGGAAGCAAATATGACAACTATTACATAAATTCCAGGTTACAGATACATGGATATTTATGTCTGCTCTGTTCTTAATTGCAATTAAAAAAATTTTTTTGATATCCAAAAACGTAACTACTAGGAAAAAAATTGGTTTCTAGGGTAAGATCCACTTGGCATCAAATCCTGGCTCTGCCGCTTGCTGTGTGTGTGACCCTCAGCTATTTCACCTTTTGGGGCCGTGGTTCCCTCACCTGAGAAATGAGGACAGCAGTCCGCACGATGCCGGACGCGTAAGCACACGGTGCGGGTGAGCTTTGATCAGCAATGCCCTCCAGTGTGATGCTGTAGACTGACTGCACCTGTTCAGCCTTTGAAACCCATCCAGACATTATCCCCATCAGGAGACCTTCCCTAACCATCCTGCACTGCTCTATTCTGCCCTGCCTGCCCCCTACACGCTGCCATAGTCTCATGATGATGACTCATGTTTATTGAACATTTACTATGTGCCAGGAACTCTTCTAAGCACCTTGCATGTATTATCTCATTTAATTCTCACATCATCTCTAGAGTTTAGTATCATCATTGTTCCCACTTTACACTGTATTTTAGAATTACTGGCTGGTGTGCCGCCCCTAATAGGTGGTGAGTTTCTGGAGGCTGGGGACTGTGGTTAAGTTTTGTCCCCTCAGTGCTTGGCACAGTGCCTGAGACGAAGAGGTCGTTTAGGGGTTGCTGACTGAATAATGAATAAATGCATAAAATAGGCAAAACAATCCACCCCCTTGGTCATTTACATGACCAACATATGAAGTGGCTGGGTCTTTTATGGGCTCTGTGGCTTTACTTTGTTGTCCTGAGTGCCACGTCTCTGAGGGATTACAACAGAGATGTAGGCCAGGGTCTCCTCTTAGGGACAAAGCCTACTAACTATTTCATAGTTGAAAATGTAGCACATGTGCTCCTTCCTAGCTTTTTGCCTGGCCGACTCCACCGTCCGGTAGATCCCAGCTTCCACGCTCCTGCACAGGATGGCTTTCCTGAGCCTCAGAGCAGAAGCAGGTCCCTGTCTAATTCCTTCACCCCGTCCCGTATGTTTCCTGGCTCTGTTAACGGTCATTCGTACATTAGATTGACAGCTAGAGACCTCCAGTCCCTCATGGGGCCAAGGCCAGAAACTGCCACTCCTGGGGGAGGGGGGAACACCCTATGAATCTGCCAACCAGAACTTAGTGCACCGACTGCAAAAGAAGGCAGAGGGCTCTCTAGCCCACGGACCAAGCAGCACAGCTACAATAGTCTGGAAGGTGACTTAGGACAACCTGAGGCTAATTATCATGTCATTAGCTTAAATCTATGTGGTGGTTCACCCCTCCCCCAAAGGGCTTTCAGAGAGGCTCATGGGAGATCCGCATGTGCAGTAAGACTCGGGTCATATAACTCCCACTGTCCATCAACGTGGTTCCATGGTGACGCCTGAGCCACGAGGAGGGTCCGATCCACACATTGTAAAACAAGACCCAGACTGAAGCCAAGGCCGCTTTTGCTATGACAATAGGTCTGGTCGTCATCTGTGGGGTGTGTAAACCTGTAAAACCCTTGCTCTTGCTCTGTCATCCTATCTCCCTCTCCTCAGTAAACCTCATTTTCGTGCTTACCTTGCTTTTGGTCTGGTCATTCTTCGGCCAAGAGCACACCAAGAACCAACATTTCAGACTGTGACCGGACACCTACACGACTGCCAGTGAGATCGTGCTTGCTGTCCGTCTCCCCTCCGGCCAGAGCTCTGTGCGGGCAGGCCTGGGTCTGTTCTGTGCTGTCTGCAGCCCCAGGACATAGCCCGGCCCTATGCAGGTGGTTGCAGGTGCTCCACACACACCACGCCAGAATTTTCTCCTTGAAAGCAAATTTGATTATTTAATTGAAAAACTTATAGACTTGATGAAAAACAGACTCCATTTTTGTTCACTTACGTGAATTTTAGGGAGGAGGGTTGTGCAAACATTTTCCATAGGAACCTCAAAGAAAATTTGGGGTCATCAATAATGTGTGTATTGGCAGCTGTGTCTTTGAAAGCTACCAACAAATCTATACTCATATACAGTTGTTTCTCAAGCATGGCTCATATGAGAATCACATTTCAGAGATTTTCAGTTCTTTTTGTTTTGTCTGTCTAGTTCCAGATTTGAACATACTTGAGTTAGGTTCTTATATCCCAAACATCAAGCCCCAAACTAAAAACAGAACAAAAATCTTTGTTACTTACTTTTATTGTAAAAACAATATACATATAAATAAGAGTTTCTAAAAGAATAGAAATCTAAAAAGCAGAAAGCAGGCACTTTCCTACTTCTGTCTCCTAGAAATAGCCACCGTGAATATTTTGGTGAATATCCTTCCAGATTTTCTCCCTACACATATACAGCCATATGTGTCATTATTTACAAAAACGGGATAATTATACATGCTGTCTTGCAATTTGCTTTTTTCTCTCAGTGACATATCTTGGCCATCTTTTTCATGTCAATGAACATTTGCATTTTTAGTGGCTACAGAATATTCCATTTTACGTGTGTACTATAATTTATTCAGCCAATTCCTATTGGTGGATATGTGGGTTGTTCTCAATTTTTCATTTTTGTAAGCAATACTGAAGTGCATGTTCTTGTGTGTATAGATATCCTTGGATATGTATCTATATATGGTATTACTATAGTTAAATTTCTAGATAGGAAAATATTATGTCAGGAGATTTCCATATTTTAAATTTTAATAACTTTTACCAAAAAGTTTTTACCAGTTCATATAGTTACTACCACCATGCTAGCATCTTGATTGGATTCACATTCTGATGGTCTTATAGAATAGAAATCCCAGGACTAGAGTCCACTGTGCAAGGTATCATTTTTGACTTACTAAAATATAAAAATTACCTCATAGAGCTCCTTTCTTATTTTTAAATTTAAAAAGATTTTTAATTGATTTATGGGGTCCATGTATAGATTTGCTACATGGATATATTGCATAATGGTGAAGTCTGGGCTTTTTGTGCAACCTTCACCTGGTTGGCCTACGTAGTAGCCAACAGGTAATCTCTCATCCCCCACCCCTCCCCACCCTCCCACCTTCCTGCCCTTGGGAGTCTCCAATGTCCGTTACCCCACAGAGCTCCTATTTGATTGTGGTTTCGTAGGTGCAAAATGGTGACCATGACTCACGAATGAAAGCAGAAGTGCAGCCCGATCTGACACACTCTGTAGAGTTCCCATAGCTCGTCCCTCCATTACACACACACTGTGACAACCGCATGTGTACGAGGAGGTTTGTTGCACTGGCTAGAGGGGGAAGTGCTTTGTTGGAAGCCTGCCTTTCACAAAGAAGTCCCTGGGGTTAAAATGAAAGGTCCTTAACTCCTACCCTTGTTGGCTATGCACGCTTGGGTGTCACGAATTCTCTCTGAGCTAATTTCCTCATCTGGCAAGTGGAGTCCTGGGAGAATTAGATGCATGTCCTTCCCCAATGCCTGCGCACAGCATTTGCTTCATAGAAGACTGTGGCGTGAATTAACCCTCCTTGGCTGTCTCCGTCAGCCCAGCATCCTTCCTCTGTGCACAACAGAGCTTTTGTTCGAGGACCAAACTTCACTGTGACAAACTTCTCCGGTGTTAACTTCTTTCCTAGAAAAGGGCAAGTATTTAGTTGCTGGGATATCCTGTTCTTCTTAACTTGCATGCAAAATATTGAACATTAAATTATTGTGCATTGTTGAACAGTATGTGTGTGTGTTTGTTAAGAGCAACTTTCTCTAAATGTCCTTACCATATCCATTTGGTTTTGCCATGTGCATTGTAACTTTTTGGCCACATTACGTGGATGTGGTTAATTATGTTTAACTCTGCCTATTGATTTCCAAAGTGGCTCTGTTGACCACAGTTCCAATGGGACTGATTAGAGCCAAATGAGACCGGCCTTGGGTCTATGAGGCTTTCACTCTGTGCACGTGTGAAATTGTTTCCTGGGTGAGCTTCTCTGCTTTCGTGCTGGACTCAGCTCATTATTGACATGTGTGCTATTCAAGTGACAGACTTCTGTTCCTGATGAAACTCTGAGCTAAGATTAGGCTGCTGCAAATTGAATACCTGCTCATAGCTCTATTCATTCTGCAAGATCATTTGTACACAGCGCCTCTTCTCCGTTATATTCTCCAAGAAGCCAGTTGCACTAAGGCTCTTGGTACAGGTCCGTGATCTCAGATCATACTCATGGCTAGTTGACTGGTTAGTAGGGAGTTTCCCTGTCCCCTTTCCCCTACCCCAGCCCTCCATCCTCAAATTAATATCTAGAAACTTTTAGAAAGCTGACATAAAAATTTCTTTGCAAAGAACAAAGGTTTTTTTTGTTTGTTTGTTTGGTTTTAAGCTGAGTTTTAGATGGCTTAGTTATTTTTAGCTGGGGCAAAGAATAACCACAGAAGGCAATGGTCTGGCTATTCAAATTCTTTCTCTTAAAAATGAATGTTTAAATTGCTCTGAATTAGAATATCCTGAGGGTGATGGAGTTGGAAAGGCCATGCAGGGCTTGCTGTTCAGGTAAGATGTCTAGTTCTTTTAGTGACTTAGAGAAAAGCAAAGAAAAGTGGTATATCGAGGACAAGAGGAGTCCTTTGCATGTGATGCTATGTCTTTCTCAGAGTCTTGTTTATCTCCTGGTCCTTATTTTAATTTGCAGGAATTAAAGGTAGATAATTTATACTGAAATATATAGAGATAAATATTAAGTGAGGTGCTGTTAACCAGCATTTCTCTCTCTCAGACTTTTTGATGCTTTTGGGTAAATAAATCAAATATATTTCTCTTGTTTTGTAAAAATTGAACAAATTGAAAGCTAGAAGAGGAAATAAAGTCAACAAAACCTTGAACAAGCTTCTGGATCCAATGGCTAATTTGCAGGAAAACAAGAGACAAAGGAACATGTTAAAAGACACCATGGGATGCAATTAGCAAAATCCAGATATAGGAAACTATAAAGAATAAATAACCTGGTTTCTTCTTTCTCCTCCTCCTTCTCTTCTTCCTCCTTTTATTTCTCCTCCTTCTTCTTTAAAACAACAACAATAAAACATGGGGAAAATGCATGGGGAACCCCATAATTTAAAAGAGATTTAAGTGATATAATAATGTAATGTATGAAAATTACTCGCATCCCAGTTCAAAGAGTAAATTACACAAAATGTTATAAAGATAATTTTAGGACAAGGCAGTGCAATGAGCAACCCTAACAATGAATTGTGGGCCCTGATACCACTTCCCACTAAAAGGAACCAGGGTTCCTAGGAGAAGTGGCCAATTCCAGGCATGATATACAGTATGTATATAGAAAATCTTGTCATATCAGGTAGCAAGGAAGGTATCAAAGACTTCTAGAGTCATATTAGAAGAACTCAAGAGCTAATGAGGCTAAAGATGGGAAAATCTGAGCATCAATAAGAATATTTACTGCAGTGGATAGAAACAGTTCAAATATATTTAAATTCATGAGTTTATAATAACACTTACAAAAATAAAAATGAATTGGTCATCATCAAAGGATGCCAAGGAACCAAGTTATTATTTGAAACCTGGCAAACAAGGGGAAATAACTGAGCATCCATCCTGCGCTCTAATATGAACTGTACCATGAGACAGCTAAGTGGAAGATGGGGAGAATTTCTCGTTATAGAAGTATTCTAACTAGTAATTGAAAGGGGATCTTACCATTTTGTAACCTCTAATAAACAACGGGTCTGGGCATTGAATATGAGTGAATAGTAATATCACAAAACTAGAGACAACTAGATATTGTGCGCCCCCCCCCATGGAAGATCATAAATCCTCTATGACATAATCTTGACAAAAATACCTGAATATGATTAAGCCTTTAGATCTAACTAACTACCAGTGTAGAGGAAATACAGATGACAGGGAAATGTGTTAAACTACACCATGGGGCCACAATCACCAAAATCCAGACCGTGGAGACCTTTATAAGACTAACAACCCAGGTTCTTCAAAAAAAGATATTGCAAGGAAAAAAATAAGGAATGGAAAAGGAAACTATAAGATAAAAGAAGATTTAAAGGACATCAATTAATTGCAACATATAGATCTTTTTTAGATTCCATTTTCTGAAAAGTATCCTAATTTTTTAAAACTGTAAAAACATTTATGACATTTATGAGATAAGGACATTTGAACACTGTCTAAGAAATTTTTGTGTTGCATGTGATACTGATATTGTGGTTATGTCAGAATCTTCATCTTTTATTGGTACATTCTCAAATACTTACAGAAATGATATAAGGTCTGGATTTGCCTCAAAAGCATAAAGGAGTGAGAGCATTTATTGGGATGGGGGATGAGGCCAGAGTGATCGAAGATTGATGGTTGTTGGGGTCAGATGATGCACATATAGGAGGTTGTTGTACTATTTTGTCTACTTTGGTGTAGGTTCAAAATTCTACATAATAAAAAGTTAAAAAAAGAAAGATAGGGAAATGTGAGCACTGACTCAATGTTTAATTTTATTGAGAAGTTAATGTTATTTTTTAAGTATGTTAGCGGTAATTTGAATTTATATATTTGAAAAGATAAAATGGTTTCTGGAGTTTGCTTTAAACTAATTGATGTTTGTCACCACATGTACTCACTATTAAATTAGAACTAACCAATCAGCAGTCATGTGCACAGATGGAAGTAAAACTCAATGGAAATCAAGCAGGGGGAGGAGGGAGGAAGGGATGGGTAAAATCATACCTAATGGGTACAGTGCACACTATCTGGGTGATAGGCACACTTACAACCTTGACTTGGGTAGAACAAAAGCAATCCATGTAACCAAAACATTTGTAATATTCTGAAATGAAAAAAAATTGATGTTTGTGGGAGTAAAAGTGAAATAAAAGTGGCCAATATTGTATAACTTTGAAAATTTCCTAAATTTAAGGTAACATACAAAAGATAGGCCAGGCTGAAATGGAAAAAAAAAAAATTAGGATTGCAGCAAAGAATAATTAATATAAAAAATGCCTTGTGTCCATGACTAAATTGAATAAAAGCCAACTGTTTATTTTTATTATTTATATTTCTCATGCTAAAGTTTTGAGTCATCAAAAAAAAAAAAAACTTAACATGAATCCACGTAAGGCAAAATCAATAAAATATAAATCTGGTGATATTAAATCCTTCTTTGTAGCAATGCTATAATAAAACTGGGAATTCCTCTGCCCCATGTCCTTCCCCCTAGAACAGTTGAAGGTCAGTTATACTATTGTATGTGATTAGCCAAAAAAAAAAAAAAAAAAGATTGTCCAGTGTCTTTTATATAAACTGCATGCTAAATTAGTTTCCAAGGATAAACTTGAAGTTTATCAGAGTTAGACCTTGAAGTTCCTATGTGAAAAATGAATCAAATCAGATATTACAAAAGAGAAAAGATAAACATCCATTTAGCCTAGCTTTAAAATGTACTAGAACAAGATAATAAGGATGCTTTTATCAGAATGGTAGGAGCTATAAAAGAGAGATGATTATAGTAGGTGTTAGGTTCCAAACACTGAAAAGTAAATGTAGAGGGTGGTAGGAAAAAGAAATTTCTCATAGAGTCTTAGAAGCGGTGGGTGCTGTGGATTGCTTGCTCAAGCTCCATTCCACTCTCCTACTTAGAGATATAGGAAATCTAAAATTGATGTATGCCCGATTCCCTTGCAGCTAGGATTCTGAATGAGCATTGGGTTCTGCTAATTATACACTCTTAGACTTTGGATTTGGAAGACAGAAGCAAGGTGGAAGCCATCTGACTTTCCTTTTCTTTTTTGGTGAGATTGTGCTACAGCAGCATTGCAGTATGCTGTCTTTGGCTTCCAGGATGTTGAGATGCAGTTGCAGAGGCAGAAGCAGCTGTGGCGCCTTCTTGATTGTGGCCTCCTAATCAATCACAGTTAGGGGAGAGGGTCTTGAACTCATAGCTTCAGTAGGAGCCTCAGGGTAGCAGCTCACCCGGTGGAACAATCTGTGTTATCTGAGGGTCGTCACTGTAAGGATCATCCACAACTTGTCTTTCTGCCCTTCCAAAGACTTCATAAGCACCCAATTCCCTATATTAAATTTCTTTCTGCTTTATAGACCTAAAGTGACTTTGCTTCCTGCACTGTACTCTGAGGGAAACAAGCAATATTCAAAAGTTTTTAGGCTTTCACCGATGAATGTGAGTCCTGCTGAGATTTACTTTTGCTTCCCCACACACAATTGCTATTGCCTCTCACATCTAACCTGTGGTCCTACATCCCATTCATTCTCTCTGTTCTCTCACTGTTTCTTGCCAGTGGTCCCCATATTACCAGGGGGGGCCAGTCAGGAAAGGACCTAGACTTCAGGGTGGTCGGCTGGAGAGGAGATGCCAGGTTGCCCCACACTCAGTTGCCTCTAGGTTCAGATGCAGACTCAGCTGTCTTGGAACTAAGCCCAATGTCCCCTCCCCCTACATCTATTATCACAAGAATCCTAAAATGTGGAACTTTTTATTCCTGTTCAAGACAGGGCACCTGAAGTTCAGAGACCTTAAATACCTTGTCTAATATCACATGGTGCTTAAGTGGCAGATCCAGAACCGGATCCCAGTGTTATCTGACTCTTGAATGAGCTTTTGAAGATTCCCGAATGCAGGTATACAGTAAACACCATAGTTTAGCTCTATAGTCCTGCCAAGCACTGAGTGGGTTTTAAGAAACACAATCCCAAAAAAAAAAAAAAAAAAAAAAAAAGAAAAAAAGAAGCAGAACGATTTCTTTTTTCCTGTGCTGGTGCTAACGATCTTGCCTTTCTGTTGGTTAGTGGGAGACAGCCGAGGGAGAAGGGATGGGACAAGACCACAAAGGGCCAGTGAACAAAAGAGACAAAGGGCAGTGGAGGCAAGCTGGTGGAGGGGGTGGCAGAGCTGGGTGGCGTTGGTATCTTCATGGTGTGGTGGTGGCGGTGATGGTGGCAGTCCTCATGCTGTTAGTGGTGGTGGTTTGTCTGCTGCTAGTATTCACAAGTAGGGGAGCAGATTTAAAGCTGCTCTAAGAATAATAATATTGCTTTACCTTAGCTAGTCATTTCTGCTCACCCCTTTTCATTCTATGATGAACCTTATTCCACAGTGCAGGCAAATGCCCCTTTCTGCCCAGACAGCTCAGCCAGGCTGCAAGGCTTGGCTGGGGCATGGACATTGTCTTTTTCTGTTTGTTTGTTTGTTTGAGACAGAGTCTCACTCTCTTGCCTGGGCTAGAGTACCATGGCGTCGGCCTAGCTCACAGCAACCTCAAACTCCTGGGATCAAAGGATCCTCCTGCCTCAGCTTCCCAGGTAGCTGGGACTATAGGAATGCGCCACCGTGCCCAGCTAATTTTTTTCTATTTTTAGTTGTTTGGCTAATGTCTTTCTATTTATAATAGAGACAAGGTCTCGCTCTTGCTCAGGCTGGTCTCGAACTCCTGAGCTCAAGCAATCCTCCTGTCTCAGCCTCCCAGAGTGCTAGGATTAGAGGTGTGAGCCACCGCGCCCGACTGACACTGTCTTTTCTCTATGAGTTAAGTCACCCTCCTGCTACAGACTCAGATCTCCTGAGTTTTATCCTGGAACTGTGCTGATGCAAAAGAACCAACAAATGATTCCATGAATACTGGTCCACTTCAGCTTGGCTTGGGATTCCAGCCCCACAACTTTCTGTCTGGGTGGTTTTGGCCAAATTCCTAACCTCTCTGAGCCTCATCTCTTTTAGACATGTTTCCTCCTCTCTAAGATGAGGGGAAATAATAGTACTTCACATGGTTGGAATGTGGATAATTGAGTCAATTATCTAAAACATGGCAGGTGTTTAATATATGGCGTCCATTATACTAGCTATAAACCCTCTACATGGGGCCAGTGCATCCTCTTACTTGGAGAAGCTGCTGAGAAAACAGGTGAGTATCAAAGTGTATTTTTTAAATTGACCAGAACAGATTTTCCATGAAGAAACTCCCTTCCAAACTTATGCAAAATGGTTGTTTCTTGCAGATGAAATGTTGTTTTTTGAGTTGGCAAGAACAGGGTGTACTCTCAGCCACTTACTATCTGGTGTTGAAAACGAAATAAAACAACAACAAACAATTGGTGCTTCGCCTAGGTGACTCTGCTCTGAGGTATCTTCCCACAGCCTGATCGAGGGCTGGAATACACACTTCACATAATCTGTAGATTCAAAATAATTTCCTCTTAAGAAGAGCCCCTCAACCTAATGAGTCATATTAAAATAATTCCCAGTTGCACATTTGCTGAGTGTTAAATGCTCATAAACATTAAATAGCTCATGTGCCACTCGACTTAGAAATTTTATCTTGTCATCCATTTTTTCATAAATATTTGTGCTTATTTAAAAATAATTTACACAGAATTAAGAGCTTAAATTGTATATTTTTTAAAGGGAAAGAAGGAATAACTGATTGTAGATATTGCCATTTCTATTTATAGATCATTTCACAGAGAATCTAGATCTGGAACTCCACAAGACTGGTAATCTGAAAAAAGTCTATGTGATCAGAAGTAAAAATGAACATTTTTAAGTGAGAAGTTTTATATAAAGTGCTCATACAATGCTTGAATCATAGTTAAAATTCAGTAAATATCAGTTCCTTTTGAATACTTGCTGGTGACTTAGTCTGATGATTCTAACACATACTACCTTCAGAAACCGTGTTTCTTCACTTTCCAAGGGATTCTTAAAGTTTTCTTTCTTTCTATCCATTGTATATTGAGACCCAATATCAGCTGTGGATAATCCAAAGATTCTGTAATCTCATGCATGGGGGTAGGAATCACATGACATGGAGAAGACTGGAGTGAGATGGAAGGTTCCTAGTACTCTAAGGAAAGGAGATGTTACTTCTGTCAGTGCACAAGTCATGTTTCAAATGTTTGCTTTGAGGTTAGAAGTCAGATCATCTCTTTGTCTTCTGCTTGCTATTCCCTAGTAATTTGTTAATTCATTCATCAAGCTTCTAGAGTAGTAGCCAGACAACCTTATTTGTCTCCAGTCCCCATCTATTAATATAAAATGATTATAATATCCAGTGCACTATCAAAGTGTAAATATTTACTGAGGGCTTATTTTAGCAATAAATACAAAAAAAAAAAAAGTATTGCCCCTACCTTCATAGAATTGACTATCTAACCTTAGAAACCAAAGTGAGAAAACACTGTAAAAAAATTTTTGTTCCCTGAGAATTAGATGCAGACACAGGAGCAATGTAGATGCTACGTTTGTTACTGCATTGCTGATTGCCAGTCAGGTTTCCTGGATAGATCTGTCCTTTCCCCCTCATGGCCCAGGTCGCCTGGGCCATGTTGGGTTTGAGAGGACAACCTTTCCAGGTAGGGAAGATCATTTTTTGTGGTGGGTACACATGTGGCCAGGTCCCCCATCAGATAATTTCAGATAAGCTCTAAAGGTCCATTCACAGCATAATGAGAAGTGAAATTGAATCAGACTCTGAGAGTTGAGCTTTGGGTCTTGAGTTGCATTAAGTGGTTGCTTTCTGAAAGGCCTTCTGCTCCCCACGCTGCAGCACGCTTTGGTCCTCTCCTTGGTCACATGAGGGTTTTACCCTCCCAGTGAGAAAAATTGGTTACTGATACAGAAGAAACTTGAGGGTTTTTTTTCCAGGTAGTCTGGGAGGGCCAGGAAGCAGGAGTGGAGGGTGTCTCCTGGATGTATGAGATGAGAAAACAAACAGCCCATCTGGGGCAGGAATGGCATTTGCTCCAATGCCTAATTTGGTACAGGAGCAGAGTGTAAGGAGATGAGTTGGAGCACACATGAGCAATGCCAATACCAAGTTGAGATGGAATGTTCTTGCTCTCACCCTGAATGCTGGGCTGTAGAACGAAAGAACACAGAGTTTTGTAAACAGATAATTGCTCATAGGTTAGAGTTCTCTCCCGGAGGGTCTGACATAGTCTAGCCGTCTCTCCATAAACAAGGAAACAGACTTGGTAGGAATTGAAGGATGAAAAGTTAACTTTTCCTACATTAACCCCCCAGGAAGCATCTATGAAAGGGGAGTAGAAAACACCCTGAAGAGATGTCTGAACTTTCCAAGGAAACCGGAAGACTAAAGACTGTTTAGATGTGGGATGACAGATACATGGCATAAATGCCCCTCTCCTCCCTCCCATGCCATGGCAGACACCTCCAATCAATCATGGCATATTTTCCTCCTAAACTTTGCAATACTTCTATTTTGAGGTCTACAAAATTGCCAAGATCGCTTCCCTTTGTGTGAGATCTCACTTTGTCTTTTGGTTGGAATACATCAAAAATCATGAAACAATAAGACACTGATATTAATCAAAGTGTTTCATTATACCTTCATTCCAATTTATTGTGATGGTCAAGAAGCCTCTTAAGGTGAAGTTTATCTTGGTGACTTTCTCCTATTTCAGGGACTGATCTTCTGATTCTTATGTTTTTGCTCATTGAGACTAAGGTTGATTTTTAGAGATAGTCTCACATTAACTAAGGAAACTGATGTATAAACAAAAACATCACTTTGTTAATTACTCAGTGAGTACTATTATTTGCATCAGTTTGACCTCGACATTATCTTCCTGTGAAGGGAAATTATAATTAGAAAACTGCTTGGGTATTATCAAAAGATAACTAAACACATCAGTTTCATGAATTCATTCATTTATTTATTGTTCTGATCATTCTACATTGAAGACAAGGTATTTGTTCTCATAGGGCTTTCATGGCAATGAAGGAAACAGATAATGAGAAACAACAAACAGAGAATTTCAAATAATATTAAGTGGTATGAAGAGTGTAGAACGGGTATTGTGTGTGATAATGCATCAGACATTTGATGGTATCACACTTGTTTAGCTGGCTGGCCTTTCTACAGTTGGTAGATACTTGTCCCTAGAAGCAGAATAACTAAGACCTTGGGCAAAGATGTGCCTTCCCTTGGACAGTGCTTTAACGGGGACTGCCAAAGGCACCTCAGCGAGTGTGCGTGTCCATTGCTTACACACTGCAGACTGATCAGCACGTCCCGATGCTGAGGAGCAGCATAGAATAGTGATCCAGAGCATGAGCTCTGCAGCTTACAGAGCCTGGGATGCCATTTTTATACACTCAGCAAACATCCACTGAGCATGTACCACGTGCCAGGCAGTAAACCACACAGAGTCCTTGTCCTCAGGAAGCCTCAGTTCTAGTTTGGAGAGCCAGACAGAGGGCAAATGAATATCCAGTGCGAAAGCTGGTGAGTCCTGTGAAGAAGAAGAGAGCAGTGCAAGGCAATAGAGTGACACGGGCAGGTTGCTATTTTGGGACGGGTGGTTTAAGGGACAGCCTCTCCTAAGAGGTGACAGAAGAGACCTGAAGGAGAAGAGGGTGCAAGCCATGAGGATGTTTGCGAGAACATTCCAGGCAGAGGGAAGAGTGAATGTGTAGAGCCTGAGCTGGGAGCGTGCTTGGCGTGTTCGCAGGTCAGCCAGGGGGGTCTTGCACTGGAGCAGAGTGGGAGACGGGAAATGGGATTGAGAGGCAGACAGAGGCTGGATCACGTGGCATCCTGTCGGCCTCAGTGAGGACTTCAGACTATATTCCAGATCCACTGGGAATTCATTGGAGGGCTTTGACTTGAGGAGTGGCATGGTCTTAGCTGCATTTTTAAAGGAATCACCCTGGCTCCTGGGTGGAAAATAGACTGCAGGGCAAGAGTGGAAACAGGATGGCCAGTAAGGAAGTGGATGCAGCTAGAAACAACACCCAGATGAGAGATGAGAGGAAAGGGGCTTGGACGAGGGTGGTGGTATTGGTGGAGGTGGGGAGTGGTCTGACGCTTGTTATTTGACGGTAGCACCCAAATGGCATTAGAGTTAGTATTGCACCTTTTATGTGACATCGTGGTGGCCATGTGTTCTGTCTCTCAGCCTCCCCTCTGGGACCTCTTCCCTCCCATCCAAGTCCATGCCAAGCCAACCGCCTCTCACCACCACCACTTGTCTCCAGGGAGGCACAGGGAACTTGTGGTCCCTGACCTGCAACATACCAGCCATGGAGATCCGGGTCACTCCCTCCAGCTGTCCACCTGCTGGCCTCCCACCCACCTGGGCGCCATCTCCTGCTGCATGTTGGAAATGGCAGACTGCTCCGGAGGTCCTGGAAGCTTGCACTCAGCCATACCTTACCCGGGGCCCCCTTTGAGAGATGTGGGGCCTTGGGGTGTGGGGATCACTGTCCTTGACCCCCAAATGTCTCCCTCTCCCTTGATCTGCCTTCCCTCTCCATGCATCAGGCTCCTTCCTGGATGAGATGTGTAGCAAGGAAAACTCCCAGAGCAGGTTTGCCAGGCTTGTCTTTTGAAATGTTAACAAAAGGTAGACAAAGGGATGGCGAAAACCCATTTCTCTCTTGACAAAGCCTTTCCATAGATGCGATAACGCTGCTGTGGACATCAGACCTTTCTCCCTTGCCATTCTTATTAACATCCTAATATTCCCCCTCCAGCACCCCTCCACTGACTCGGAAGGTCACTTACAGAGAAGTGCCAAAAACAAAAGCACACAGATATATTTAAAATGTTACTTGTCTCACATAATTGAACATAATAATTGGAACAACTTTCCAGAACTTTCATCCTGAGGCAAAGTTGCCCGTGCCCAGGAGATGTTTCCAGGGCTGTTCTTGCAACTTCTCTGCGTGGCACTGGGCAGGTGCCCGGCCCTTCCCTTTCTCTCATTGTTTGGCTCGGAAGATTTTGGACAATCTCCAGAGAAAACTGTTAAAACTAATCGGAGGCAGGTTATTATTGGCATGGGAAAAGCGAGAGTGTGGAGACAGGCAGCCGCGCGGTCCCATGGCGGTCTCTGGAAGTTGGAAGGGAGTGATGAGTAGAAGAAACACAGTGTCCCCGGGGTGGGAAGCCATTGAGGGCAGCGTGGGGACATGCGGGAGAAGAGAAGCACCTCAGGCTCCCCCTGTAGCAGGTCAGTCCCTGTGTTCAGCACTGGGTTGGCCTCGTGCAATAGCGGGGAGAGAAGTGGGTGGGCAGCGAGGTTGACGGGGGTGGGAGTCAGAGGCTGCGGGTCCAGGGACTGCCACAGCTGTGCGTCAAACTGCAAGGCTCAAGTTCTCTATCTGTTAAATAGGAACGATACCCTGCAACCTCTGTCCAGTCTACTTCACGGCCCTCCCGGCAATGTCTATAAAAGGGCTGTGCAGATTCCTAACTGGG
The DNA here is from genome assembly GCA_963574885.1 of Lepilemur ruficaudatus. Lineage (NCBI taxonomy): Eukaryota > Metazoa > Chordata > Mammalia > Primates > Lepilemuridae > Lepilemur > Lepilemur ruficaudatus. Next base: position 84,959 of record CAUYRT010041632.1, read on the forward strand.
GACCAGTGAAGGGTGGGAGGCAGAAGTTATCCTGAACACAGAGCCAGCAGTCCGAGTTTCACCACGACACCCTGCCTGGGAGCCTGGGGCGCCGTGCCTGGGTCTGCAGGTCCATTGCGCTGCTCATGCATGGCTCACGTGACTCTGGGTGGGAGACGGCTGGATCTGCTGAGTGGGGTCATCCTGAGGTTGATACTTGCTCTTAGCAAGAAGCATTTCAAATGCACAATGCATGATTATAACCCTTTGGAACACAGCATTTTTGAGTTGCAATATACAGGGTGCCAACTGTAAAATATCACCGTGTTCACACTGGTGCTAAAGACATGTGAAGAGAACGGAATATATTCCTGCCGGAATAATTCTATATTAAGACAAACCTTGCAATCTAGCCTACAGAGCCTTCTGGAAGAAATTAGGATCATTTTTAAGAGGCCTGCGTTAACACAGTAGGGCATTCATTCCTTCTATTTTATTTCTTACGCATTTGCAATTGGAAAATTTTATCACTCTGGAATGATGAAGCAGTTTGGAGGGAAGGATTATTTACTTTTAAGTATATTTTTTGAAAGAGACTTTCCTTATTTCTTTCACGTTAAAAAATTTACCCTCTCTGAAGCCTTTTTTTTTTTTTTTTGCATATGTGTTTGAAAAAAACTTGGCATGAGCATGAGAGGCTGACCTTTCACTTCAGAGGAGGAGGAGGAAGTGCAGCGAGGGGTCTCTGTGGAGGACGTGGGGCGGGCAGGGTGACTCGGTGTCTCTGCAATGCCCTCCTCTCCCCTGTCACACCGCGCCAAGCCCGTCCATCCAATGCTGCGTCGGAAAAAGAAATCCTGCACAAGTTACCACCGCGGTAATGACAGCATGAGTCGTTCCTCTTTTGAAGCCTGAATGCTCCCGGAGCCGTGGAAGAAACAGTCGGCTTTCATATTCCTCCCTCAACTGCTGGCAGCTCATGAGGAGCTGTGTGTTTTTTCTCCAAGACACAGCAGCGTAGTTGCAACTGCAAAGAATGATTGGACTTCAGGAGCCAAAAAAGAAGGACCAGAGGCAGACGAAGGGACAGCATTTCAGGGTGGGCTCTGGGTTCCTGGTAACCTTGACCCATCACTTCAGTTTTTGGCAAATGACTCTCCATAAGAAGGGGAGAACTGCAGCTTCTCTCTGTGTCTGAGTAGAGTCGGTCACTGTCCATGGGCCCTCCTGGTCATTTCTCTCTTCCAATGGGGGAAGCTCTTGTCTGCCTGCCACCTCTCCTTCTAAGCCGAAACTGAGGGGCAATTGCTTCCTGTTCCCATATTTCTGAAATCTCAACTCACATACACACCATCTTTTACTCCTGACTTTATGAGAGCAATATCCAGCATGTTATCATGAGCATCGGCAATGACAAACCAGCAAAATGAGCACTTACTATGTATAATAAGCTTGGTCAAAGGCAGAACAGATGGGATGGAGAGAGGCAGATCTTCCTTTGAGGGTCTTACAAGGTATTTGAGTTGTAAGGCTGTAGATTCTTTCCCCGGCATGCCTCTAACGCTCTTTTCCCGAAGGCTGTAAGTGACCTACTAATTGTCAATCCCAGCAATACTTCCCAACGCCCTCCCTGAAATGCCTGACTCGACCTCGTATTTGAACACCCCCCTTGAACCGCCAAGACAGCGCTCTGCCTCCTCTCCTGCCCTCTCTTGCGCGCTACCTGAGGTCAAGCCCTCCTCCATCCGTCCCATACATGCAGCTGCTGTTTCTCAGGGGTACATCGTTGGTCTTATTTTATCCCACAATTTTTTTTGTTTCTCAGCTATTTCATCTAATCCCCCAGCGTGTGAGTCTGCAGTTCAACATGTTTCCCGGGGGCACGGATTCAAATCCCGAGCAGTGAGGAGACTCCCTGGACTGCTGCATCCCTCTGGCTCTCAGCTCCTGCGTCTATACAGTGGGGATCACAGTGGTACCCACCCCACTGGACTGCTGCCAGGACTGAGTGGGTCCCTATGTGCAAAGCACATGCAGGAGTGCCTGGAACACAGTTTTATGTAAGTATCTGTTAAGTTTGGGCAGAGGCCTAATAGGAAATAAGTTTTCAAAGGAAAGTTGAGGCCTTTTGCTGAGACAGATACATAGTTGTTTCCCCAAATCTAGTCTCTCCTTCATCCAGAACCCCACGTGGTCCCTGCCTCCCTTGCTTCTCCACGCTGTCATCGTGGTGATGCTCTCCTGCAGGTCAGTCTTCCCAGAGTTGCACAAGTTCCTCAAAATATTGCTCTATTTCATGGTTACCTGCCTCTCTTGGGAAGGTGGAAGGCGGGAGAAAGAAGGGAGAAGGAAAAATCGCGTTTACGGAATGCCACTGTTTATTCACTTAACAAATATTGACTGAGCCCCTCTAACTGCCAGGCCCTTTGCGTCCCACATCATTCTTCCGAGAACCTTCCTGGGATGGTGTCATCCCGCCCATTCTATCCTGAGTGCTCAGTTCTTCCTGTGCCCACGCTGGAGAGCAGGGGTTTTCTAGCACTTTACAGGAGGTGGTTCTTTCTTAGCATTATGTGCATTTGATTCCCAGTCAGCTGACAGATGACGAAATTCTCTAATATTCTGATGTAAGCCCTGGAATAATGACCACGTGTGGGCTTGGACATTGCCTAGAGGCCAGTGTGTTCACCTCCTTGTGGATGTAGTAAGTCTGCGTCCAGACACAGGCCCCAGTTCTGGCTATACCCGGGTTCTTGATGTAGAAATATAGAACTTGGAACACTGACTCAAACTGGCATCTGTTCTGCATTCATTCATATGACAAAAACGTAATAACCTCTTATTCTGCTAAACACTGGGATGGTCGTAGAATCAAATAATCCTTTGTGCCTGCCCTCAAGGAGCTCACGTGTTGCATTGTAATCGCAGAATCAGAATGTAGGTCCTTGTCAGCCAAGTCAAAATCCATTATCACACACTAAGTACTTTGTAGTATAACCTGTGGTTTCTGTGCAATTTTATCTCATGGTTATCCTTGCGACATTTCCTCCTCTTGCTTTGCATGCCATCAGCTCCCGTGAGCAGTAAGTGCCTTGAGAGCTCGGGCTGCGTCTCCTGTGACTCTGTATCCCCACTGGCTGGCGCAGGGTCTGCCACATAGGTGCCCAACGGAGGTACTTATGAATTAATGGATGAAGTATAAGGACTGTTTGTTAATATTAGTATTTTTCTTCTATAGATGTCAAACTTGAGGCCCAAAGATGTTGACTCATCAATAAATTTGGAACATACTAGGATTCAGATTTTCTGATTTCTAGATGTTTTGCTCTTTATGAATTTATTTATTTAATTTTTGATCTCAGGTGTGCAGGATTGAGTTCAACATACCTCTTGGATAAGGAGTCACCAAAATTATCATTCTATACCTGGCCCTTCTTTGGTTACATAGAAGTATGAGTTTTTTCTTACTTAATCCATTGGCCCTTCATGACAGCTTTCTATTTGAGGTATCAGACATTTATTTCAATTTTGGAAAATTTTAAGTAATAATTTATTAAAATATCTCCTCTCTTCCTATTTTTCCCCCTTTCAAGGGCATCCTACTGTATGAGCATTGACTGTTTTCCTTCTACCCTCCAACTCTTCTAAATTTTCTTGAACATTTTCCATTTCATTACCCCTTCTGAAGTCTACTTGGAAGGCCGCTGGACTTAGTCTTTTGGCTCAGTAATTTGTTCCTTGGCTGCTAATCTGTCCATGTATTGAGTTTTTTATTTTAATAAAATACTTTTATCCCCTGTGTGATGGTTAATTGCATGTCGACTTGGCTAGGCTGGGGTGCCCAGGTGTTTGAGCTAACACTAGTCTAGATGCTGCTGTGAAAGTATTTTTTGTAGATGTGCTTAATTTGTACCTGAGTTGGCTTTAAGGGAAGGAGATTACCCTCAATAATGTGGGTACTTAATCAGGTAAAAGCCTTAAGAACAAAAACTGAGGTTTCCCCAAGAAAAAATTCTGTTTTAAGGCTGTAACATAGAAATTCTGCTTGAGTTTTCAGCCTGTCAACCTGCCCTATGAATTTCGAGCTCAAGACTGACTTTAGCGCTGGCTTGGGTTTCCAGCCTGATGGCCTATCCTTTAGATTTTGTTCTTGCCAGCACCCACAATCATATGAGCCAATTCTCTCTCTCTCTCCTATGTGTATTATACACAGACACACACACATACCTCCTACTGGTACTGTTTCTTTGGAGAATCCTGACTGATACATCCATTGCCTCTAATTCTTCTAATTCTTCTTCTTTTTTTCTTTTTATTATGACTGCTTGCTCCTTCTTCATAATTTCAGTATCTTCCCTTATCTCTTTGAGGATATTTACTATGCTTCTTTTCTTTTAGGTTCTTTTTCTGCATCCATGAAATCTGCTCCCTCTTGTATAGGCTGTTCACTGAGCTGTTGTTCTTATTTAATGACTTCTTATTTCGCCCTGAATTATATTCCCTTGGCAATATATCAGGGACCCTTTCCCTCTTTGTACCTCTTTCCCAATGGGATGGCTTTGCTCCTCAGGGAGCCCTCTTAACTCTGCCATGGACTGCTCTAATGGTTCCCTTCAGCTCCAGCAGGCCGCGGGCTGGGCTGGCATTGCTACGTTTCTGTTTCATTCAGATGATGGGCAGATACTGATCTTCCCAGGGCCGTGCTGGGGAAAGAAAAGGGCAGAGACTGACAGCTCTCTGGGGCCCCCATGCTCATCGGTGGCCCGGCCCTCCTCATGTCTAGGATGCCATCTCCATGCTGCAACCCAGCCACGTTCTGTGTCCTCAGGTGAGTCTCACAATGGGAATGTTGGGTTTTGGGGTTCACCAAATTTCTTCCTGCTCCTGTGGTATCTCAGAATTTGGTCCATGGGAGGAAGCAGCAACTTGCATTGTTCACTGTCTTACTGGAGCTCTTGCGACCTCTCTCCTGCTCCAACAGCTGACGGACTGAATGACCAATGGAGTCGCTGATGGATTTCTTGCCTATAGCCTGGTCAATAAGCTTTGGTGGCGAGTGGAAATTTTATATTTCCTTATTCTAACCGGGAAAATGGCACTACCAACTCAGCCTCACAAATAAAGCTGGACAAAAAAGCTGGACAATGTGGCAGACGCATAACATCTTGTTAGAGCTAAATAGATCCCGTTTGTGGGAGACGGAGGGCGGAGAGGAAGGCACGGTATCCTATTTTGTGCCTGCCTCTGTCAGCGCCCCTGGGGTGCTGACCTGATGCCCCCCCTCAGTGAGCAGAGGCAAGAGGTGCAGCCATCCAGCCTTGCACACCTCCCTCCGTCTGTGGATGGCATTTTCAATGCTCTGGGATGCTGCTGCCACCTACATAATTGGTGTCACCCTGAATGCCAGAGGCTGCCTTTGTATTTGGTCATCGTGGAAGCCTAATGTGTAAACATGAGCACACTGCCTGGTTCATTATCAGGAAGCTCCTCCTTGGAAAGGGAGCCTGTGGAAAATCCTTACATTTGTTCCCTGAGACAAAGTGTTCCTCTTAGAGACTGGCCAGCTCTTGGTGCAGGCAGTGCTGGCCTGAGCAAGCCTGTTTCTGCACAGATGAAATTTCCAGGCTATGCTCTTCACATCCATGCAAGATCCAGGCCGATCCAGGTGCAGGCAGGGGGCTGCTGCACTGCCCAGGAATTCCAACGCAGTCAGATTTAATGGTGCGTAAGAAATGGGAGCAGAAATTTTAAAATTCTAATTAAGCGCTATATCTGGCGAGCATAGCTGCAAGTTTTGCAGAGTTGCAAGTGAAATGGTTTGGAGAGGGGTATTTTACCTGCCTCTCATGTGGCATATTTTCGAGTTTCTAACAATAACAATAACAATGACTAACATTTATAGGAACTTAGCTTGTACCACGCAACGTGCTAAGTATTTATTTGGATTATTTTTTTAAGGCATACAAAAATCATGAGATAGTCATAGTTCTTAATCCCGTTAGACAAATGCCAAACCTGAGAATTAGAGAGATGGACTTATCTTGTGTCGCACAGAAGGCAAGTGGCAAAGCTGGTCCACCCAAATGAGGGGTCCTGTGCTTAGCCACTAGCCACATTGCTGCCCAGACCCCAGACCCTTTGTTAGCAGGTGCACTGCCTGCACCTCGGAGAAGACTTGCTCTTGTATCTTTTTTTGAATCGCTCATTTAATAGGCCTTTATTAGCATAAGCACCTGGTTCTAGAAGATTCAGTGTTAAGAAAGAAGCAAAGGTAATGGAGGGGCAGAGACATTTAACAGGTTTCCTTTCTTCTCCTGCCATTCTTGGCATTTTACTCCTGGGCTTCAATTTCATTTTCCCTTGGCAATGAGCTGGGATACATGAGCAAGGACACACACAGCCCCAAGGGCTGCTGCCCCAGGTCAGTGGGTAAAATGGCTAGACCTGCACTGCCCAGGGGGCGGGGAGGGGCGGAACGAAGCCACACGGGATCCTCAGAAATTCAGCTGCTGGCTTAGCTTCTCTGAGCTCCCCAGTGTGAGCGAAGATGAAAGTTTCACTTATATTTTCTTTTGCTGTTTCAGTATTTTCCTCACTTGGGTCTAATGATCCTGGGCTAGTGTTTCGGATCTGTCTTACTGAGTCGCACTTTTTTTCCCCCTAAAGTGGAGAGAGAAGAATGTTTCAAGCCAGACACCTTTTCCATTTCTCCTAAACCCGGTATGTTCATAGATAAATGGAATCATGTATTTCTTATTTATATAAGATTTACCCACGTGGAATCCCCTGGATTTTTGAGGAAGCCAGAGAAAGCACACCATGCATTTTCTCTTTGAACTCTAAGTTGTATTTAGCCAAAACTAAGTAAGACAATTGCCAAAGGGTGGGAGTAAGTGGAGATATTGTGAAATTTTGTTCTGCAAAGCTGATCCTAAGCCTACTAAAGCAACCCCTGCTGGCTCCTGGGCCTTCCTTGAGAACATCAGAAGGACACTCCTTTCAGGGTAATGCATACCCTGAACACAGGAATGAGGAACGGAGTAAAAGAGAAATAAATAACCCCAATTCTATCACCCAATAAGACTTGGAACTTGGAAAAATGTTGGCTTCTGTTTGCCGTGAAGTTGGAATGGATTTTTTTGCTCTGTTCATGCTGAAAAGCACACCTGCACGACCTTCCTTTTCCTGACTCGAAGAGTGCCTTTCAAATAATCCAGGGGAAAGACAGCCCTGGATGATGTAATGTCATCTTGATTCCCTTTTTTCGCAAAAATCTCAACCTATTTTCATGCATTAGGTTCCAGTCTGTCAAAACTCTGAAAATGATGCAGATAGCATCAAAATGATGACGTCTGGACCTGGTACAGGTGTGACCTTGGGTGAGGCATCTGTTTCTAACTTTTCTTCTGCTGTATTTTCAAGTCATGAGCACCATTTGGGTAGGAGAGAAATTACTGAAGTCCACCAGGCAGTTTTTCTCTCAGTCTCGGGCTTCTGAGACATGCCGGGTGAACCTTGGCTGCAGGCCGAGGTTGGTTGACCATCTCGCCGGCTAACAAAAGCCAAAGTAGGTGTCTCGGGGGGAGTGGGGTACGAAGATCGTCTCCATGGGCTGTGTGTGCAAGGGCCGTGAATAGAAGCAGGTTTCAGTGGAAGCTTTATGATCGAGCTTTTTGCTTTTATTATTTGGTTTCCATGGTAAGCCTTTTCAAAAGACTTGGATAACAGTGTCTTTGCATACACAGGAGAGTAACACAACGAATCATGCCGTATGTCGGCGAAGGCTTGAGAGTTTACAAAGTATGCCGTGTGCAGTGCCTCATTTGGTCCCCACAAAAGCCCTAAGGAATAGGCAAGGCTTATCATTCCCTCTTTGCGGAGGAGAAAATTGAGGCCCACAGAGGCTAGGTGGCTTACTCCTGGCAATACAGTGAGAATATGCTACATCAGGTGCTGGCAGGCAACCCCACTGCTGTTTTCAAAGGCTGCTCTGCCAAGGCCAGGTTCAGGGGTGGCCCTCAGGCTCCACAGCTGCCCAGTTCCCTGCAACCCCACCTAATTCATGAGTTCCCAGTGGGAGGGGTACCTGCAGAGGGTATTTAGAAATGTACGGGAGCTTTTTAGGTTCAATCACTTGTTGGGGAGGGGAAACACTGATACTTAGGGATGGAAGCCAGGGATGCTAACCATCCTACTCCACGCAGGGCCATTGTGCAAAATGAATTCTCTTACCCAAATTCTTAATAGCATCCCTGTTGAGAAACACAGGAGAGCATGTTTTATTTTTCTTCTTCTTCTTCTTCTTCTTTTTCTTTTTAAACATAATGAGTTTATACATATGATTATATTTGAGATACACAAGGTTTCCCATGTTAAAGTGGACATCTGAAAATGGCTGGACGAGCTGTCCTGTTAGGAACCTTCCAGCTCTAAACTCCCACTGTTCCCTGCATCCTCATTTCTGGCTTTCTCCGAAGGTGCAGCAGAGAGGGGCTCTGATCTTCTCTCTCTGGTTGAAAATCCCAGCATGGAACCACAGGAAGTTGAACGTCTTCAAGCAGACAGGTGGCTTGGGCTCCATGCGCAGGCACTGAACCGTGCCATTCCCAACCACCCAGGCTGGAGAGCCTTAGGAATCGCGCTGCAAATTCTGCGATTCAGCCAACAACTAGGTTAAAGATGTAGGCACCGGCTGTCCTCACTCCTCTGCTGAGAAGACTGATGCTTACGAATTCCTCCACCTACTTGGAAGCTGCTCTTCTGTGCAGCCTGGGATTTTTCCACCGAAAGCATTAACGTTGGGGGTGGCAGGGAAGAGGGTGTTGCACACACATGAACCTGTCTGTCACAGCCGCGCACTGCTGAGAGCTGAGACGTGACAGTTTATTTGCAAACCCCATGAGTGGTGCTGGCAGCATCTGGTTCCTTCTCCGAGCGTCCTGGCTGGCAGGGCTTCCTTACATCTATGCCGGCTGCCTCCCCCAAGGCACCGAGAGCCCCTGGAGAAGACTGCCATTCTTTTACCAACTCTTATTTACACTTGGTGACAAAAAGAGGCGCCAGTGTGGGTCAGGATAGAAACAGACAGCACTTCAGGGCTGCCATGATCATCCTGACAGAGACGTTGCTCATCAAGCATGTCACACACCTTGCAGTAATTCTCTGACTATTCCCACTTTACAGATGGGAAAACTGACTCTTAGCATTATTATATAAACTACCCAAGACTCCCTGGCCTCTAGGTAACACAGGCAGGTTCCCACCAGCATATGTCTGGGCTGAAGTACATCTTCATGGCCATGGGCGCCCTCCCTCTGTGAGCCTGAGGCTGCACCTGACCATGTCATCTGAGGATACCTTTTCCTTCAGAGCTGTTGTGCCCGGTGGGAAGACTCCTAGGGTTGCGAGTGGGCTGGTAGCCCAGATGCCATGACTCCTTGCTCATTGCCGTACCCTGTCGTCCAGTCCGCTGCCTGGCGTGGAGGAGGCACTTCAGCCCTGCTGGATGACCATGTGGAAGTCCAGGCTCCCCCTCACACCTGCGCAGAGCCAGAATCACATCCTGTTGTGAGTTCTACCACCCAGCTCAGACGCAGCAGACTCTAGAACAGTGGTGGGGAGTTTCAGGAGGGACGATTGGTGGCCCCAGCACTGCAGTGACTGCAGCTGAGAGTGTGGACAACACGCAGGGGACAGTGGCTGGAGATCACTGAAGCAGGGAGGTGTGTGTGAGGTCACATTTCACAGACACAGAGGCCTAAGGGCCCTTCCCTGCCCTCCCCTGCTCCTCTCTGACTCAGGGCTGGGGCTAGGCTCAGGCCAGCAAGGCATCAGCCCAAGTGCAAAGTTTAAGGGGCGTCCCCCAGAAGCTCAGTTGTCACGATGAATTATGTGTGCTGGGCCATGGTAGAGCCTAAGGCAAAAGGGAGAATTGCTCATAATGATCCAGGCTTTATCTAAAATATTGATATTTTATCATGAAATTTTTGTATTGCGATTTTTAAAAATATTGCATTAAAATACTATTCATCTTGATTACCGAGCTTTCTGACACCCCTTAGTTTTGCACCTGAGACAAGTGCCTGCCCTGCCTGCCCTCACGTCCCCTTCCCCCCCTGCTCATTTAGCCAGACTGCCCTCTGCGTCTGTACTGTGCTCAGAGCCGGCAGGTGCCTGTTGGCCTCAGGGCCTTTGCACGGGCCATTCTCATTTCCTAGTCCTCCTGTTCCCACATCCATGTGGCTCCAGCTCAGACTTCCTTTAAGTCTTTGCTCATTTCTTTGTGTATTGCTTTATTTCTGTCCACTATAATCTAAACTCCAGGAGGCCAGGTGTTTGCATCTGTTATGTTCATTGCCATGGTCAGGCATGTGGTGCAACCTCCGTAAATATTTGATGTATGAAACAATAAAGGAATATGAGAAATAGATCTTTCGAAGAGCTTAAAACCCATAATTAGGAGCTTTAACTTGAGAGGCAATAGCCATTGTAGGCTTCTGGAGAAAACCCAATTATGGCTACAATTTCTATGTGCAGACACTCTGCTAAGTCCTTTTTATAGCTATATCATCTCATCGAATCTTCACAACAACCCACATTTTACAGAGGAAGAAAGCGAGACCCGAGTTAAGGAACACGCGCAAGGATGAGGGTCTTGGATTTAAACATAGATCTGCCTGAGCTTAACGAGGATCCTTGACGTTGAGGGATGTGTTGGATGAGGAGGACGGAGACGGAGGTCGGTGGAAAACCGAAGAAGAAACGTGTGAGATGAGGAGGAGAGCGGCCACGTGTCAGAACGACTTTCCCTCCCCCGTGGCGGGTCTCCGCCGTCTCACTCCACGTACCTACCCACGGGGCAGGAGTCCAGGAGGGTTCGGTGGGCTCATTGCCAGTCGGTGGAAAGCAGGTCGGAACTAGGCTAAGAGAGGCTGATGGACAAGTTACGAACTCAGCTAGACTGAACTCTGCTGGGAAAAAAAATGAGTTCAGGACTTCTTTGTAAATGAGATTTTAATCCGATTGGCAATGGTCATCTTTTGTAAGAATGAGCAAGCCCGTATTTATTTATGACTCAAGCTCATTAACCAGGTCCTTGCCAGCAGCTTTCACCTGGGATGGGGTACTCTGGTGACTGTTGTTCGAGCACTTGGAGGGACAATGGCATTGTCACATTGAAAGAGCAACCCAGAAAAACCTTGGCGAGCACCTTCGTTCTGCAAATCACTTGACCTTTCTGAACCTGCTTGCTCTGGGAGGTAGCGACGACCATCCCTTTCGCACAGGGCACTGTGAAGATTAAGTGAGATGATTTCCATAAGGCACCTAGCATGATACCCGGCACAGAGCAGATATACCACGGATATTTTGTCCTTTGCTTTCTTTTTTTTTTGTCTTTTTTCTCTTTTTTTCTTTGGAGGCTGATCAGTGGAGAAGGAGAGAAGGGACGAGAGCCAGGGCAGGGAGTGTGTGGCCCTCTAGTGAACCCTAATAGGGTTACAGATGACCCTGGATTACACAAGCACAAATTTAAAAGTGACACCTGATAATAAAATGGCATTTAAAGAACACTCTTGCTCTAAGGAGGTCACAGCACTTTTCCATACACTCAGTGACCCTGGCAGTGATCCCTGGGCAGGTCCCGTCACCTCCATCCCCAAGAGAGGAGAGAGATCTGGGCAGGGACAAGACACCCACCCAGTCCCGCTGTTCTCTCAGTTCTCTTCTCTGTCTCGTGAGCCCACAAAGCAAGCGAGGCCCAGCCAGAGGATAAGCGACGCCTTCAGAGTGCCTGCACGCCAAGAAGTCCCCATGATCTTAAGCATCTTAGCAAAGCAGTGCTTTCTTACGGGGCAGTAGAGCTTTCCAGGAAAGTTTCCTTGAAATGATTTACTACAACAGCAACTTCATCCTGCCGAGCCCATGAGGGGATTTGCTTCATTCCAGAGTTCCAAGGGGCAAGTTGAGGCATGACTAGTCAGTGTTAATGGTTTCTGGCTAATCCGTGAAGTCAAAAAACTACTGTTTTTCTCTCTCCCTCCTTCTCCTATTTATTTTCCTCCTCTTCCTCCTCCGTCTCCTTCTCTTCCTTTCCCCCACCTCCTTCTTTTTTTTATTTTTCATTTTGGCAGGTTTTGACCCAAGGCCAGTAAAATGGACAGCTCTTTCGAATGCGTTTGGTTAAAACGGAGAACCACAAGCACCAAGTTAGGGCGCCATCTTGGAGAAAGCCAGACGGAAGCTGAAGCAGTAGACATCAAATCCTCCAAGACAGAGAGAAGACAACTTGCTGTTTGCTTCAATGTTGACTCTGAGTCATCTGGTGGCTGTGGTGTTTCTTCCACTCGATCTGTTAGATGGACAGAGAAGGTGACCTTGGTTTCAGAGGAGGCTGAGGGGGCAGGACCCAAAGACTCAAAGCTGCTGATATGTGTTTGGCTTCATTGCACCAGCCCAGGTTCCTAAAAACATGGACGCCACAGAGAGAGTGAAGGGTGGTTTCTGGTCTGTAGTCTCAGTTGAAACCGTTGCATCTGACGGGCTTCCGTTCCTGAAACCACTAACGTTCAGCAAGCAGTTAAGTAACAATCACATCATGGAGTTTCACACTCATTCAATCAACAAGTGTTTACGGACCAGGCACTGTTTGAGATGAAGCCATGTGAAGAGAGGGCAGCAGCTGATTTACTCATCACAGCAGTCTTACGAGGCTGAGTGGATACTGCTCCCGTTTTGCAGGGGACGTGGACAAAGCTCAGAGTGATGACTAAAATTTGCTCAAAATTTAACGCATAGCTTATAGGCAGGAATTGAACTCATGTCTTCTGAAGACAAATAATAACAACTAGTATCACTGAACATTTGTAATGTGCCAGGGCTTAGTTGCTTTCCATGTGCAGTGTTGCATCTAAGTCTCACAACAATTCTATGAAGTAGATGCTATGTTTATGCTACCCAATTTACAGATGAGCAGACAGAGGCCCAGAGCAAGGAAGTAACTTAGGCAGAGGAAGAGGAGCCCAGCATCACACCCAGGCAGCCAGGGTAGGCCCACTGGGACTGCCAGCTACAGGGGGGTCTCGCTGCCCTCTCTGAACAGGGGGTGAGTGTCAGTTTCCTTTGGTGAGGAACGTGTCAGTCCTGATGCGTTTTCAATCCTTCTATTCAAGCATGGGTCAGCAAGCATTTGCATTCCAGGCACATTTGCTGCTGGTCCTCAGGAGTGGTCCTTTTTGGGGCATGATCATCGTGCAGCCTGTGTGGGAGGGCTGACATCGGTGGGGACGGGGGTGCCGTCTATGGGTGACTTAGTGCTCTTGGCCTTGTTGCTTTTGTGACAAGGGTCCCAGAAGGTGCTGGTGGTGGTCACAGTGACCCCCACTACCATTGCCACACAACTAACATTTTTCTAAGCACTTACTCTGTGCCAAGAACTGTGCTAAGCACTTGGAATGCATTAGCTCACTTAATCCATACAACATCTTTATTAGGTGATATTATGCCCATTTTACAGAGGAGAAAACTGAGGCTCACAGAGCCCAAGCTACTGATACAGCTAATAAGTGGCAGAACTAGGGTACCTCGTAAGACAATGGCCTTTCCCACCTCTGCAGACAGGCTGATTAGTGCAGGCTGCAGCTCTCTTCTGGGTGCTTGGCTGTGGGCTCTGCCACGGGACTGCCTGCCCTGCCTGCCCATGCCCACCCTGGGCAAAGGTTGTTTAGTGGTTTGGAGAAGGCCCCCTAGAAGAACCACAGTTTGGAGATTGCTCTTTGCCTTCTGAGAGATTGGGCCAGGGAGGCACCTGTGCTGGCTGGGTCAAGGGAACCCACAATTAGACCATTTTTTTTCCTGGTTTTATTCATTCAAAAATAGCTGTTACGCCAGGGCTTTGGGGAGGAAAGGCAGGGGGAGATGCAGAGGGCTCATTTATCTGCAGTTAAACAGAGCAGGCTTAGTGTTTTACGTTTGTTATACTGTAGCCTGTGAGGCTGCAGAGGGGCAGGACTCCCCCGGTGAGGGGGGCTTCGGTTTCTCTGAGGCCTAATGCGGACGAGGTAGGGGAGGGCGATGGGCACCCACAGGGCAGATGGGAGGCTGGGCTGCCTGGAGACACCTTGCTGGGCTAAGGACTCAAACCTGACTTGCAGATTGGAATCAGCCTTCGCCCCTCCAGTGCGCGGGCCCCAAGATGCTGCCTGGCCTCCGCCCCTGCAGAGCGAAACGGGACTGGAGGGGACAGGGCTGGCCCTGAGATCTGTGTGCTGGACTCAGCGGCAGCTGCGGAGATGGAGGTGGTGGCTGGTTCCTGTGTCAGAGCTGAGGTCCAGGGCTGGCCTGAGGCGGCCTTTGTCTGAGGCCCCAGGGGATCGTCAGTTGCGTGAGCGAACCTCCCAGAATGGGACAACGGCAGAGAAAGTCTCCTTTCCTCATCTGGTGGGGCAAGAGCTGGCGGGACACATTTCCCCCAGGGGGTGCAGGGGAAGGATCTGGGGCAGAGGTGGCGGGTGGTGCCAAGTCAGTGGGAGGGAAGCCCGAGCTGAAGGGCTGCGGAGCTGCTCCAGCCCTCGCCACTGACCGTCCCAGATGTGCAAGGTCACCCAGTGGCCTTTGTTAGCCTTTGTTTTGTAAAGAACTGCACAGCATGTCACGTGCGACACATTATCGGAGTGTATGACATATCTCAGGAACCACGAGGGAAGTTCAACAAGGTTAGGTTTCTAAAACTGAGGCAGCCTTGGCTTTGAATAATGGGTTTAAGAATCACCCATGAACTTGAAGCTCCAGACTGGGGTTTTCTCATTAGCTCATCCTTCATTTATTCCTAAGTTGTCAAAAACAGTCATATGGATAGATAGGGGTAGATAATGATATTGATAGATACATAGATATTTGTATTTTCTTCCTGATTATAAAAATAATATATATTGTAGAAATACATATTGTACAAAGCTAACAGAGGAGAAAATTTAAAATCACCCATAAACTCAGAAATAACACCAGAAAGATTTTTGGCATTTGGAGCTCTAGGATTATCTTTGTGCATTTGTGCCAATGCATCTAAATACATAAACATATGTTTATAATTATTTTTACAAAAGGAGTCATACAATAAAAGCTTTTCACTCAATATATTTTGAACATTGCTGACAAGTTTCTGTATCATCATGTTTCAATAGTTGCTTAGTAGTCATTGGATGGATGTACTGCAGTTTTTAAAACTAATTCCTTATTGTGGGTCACACATGTTTTCATTTTTTCACTATTGCAAACAAGACTGAACTGGACATCCCTATGGAAGACCTCTCCACGTTCTGTTTTATAACAGGTGCAAAGGTCAGCCTTGGGGGCCTTTGAATTTCTGAATCACATCTGGGAAAGGATTAGGATTTGCATGTGGGAGCTCAGTTGCCTGACGAGAGTCAGGGCTGGGACCTTGGAGCCCACAGAGTGGCGTGGCTACTTCCAAAATTAACCCAATTTTACTTTGGATTAATAGAAACAGTGTCTGAAAGAAAAAGTGTCAGGCCGTGCCTGGAGAATTGTGCAAGGAAGGGTCTGATGATAAACATAACAGGGATACTGGAAAATGGGCATTTGTTTGGAGAAGGCCACAGGGTGACGCAGGGTTCTTCAGAGGAGCCCTTAACGCACTTTCACGTTTATAGACTCGGGGCTCCTCTTTTGGCTGCAGGAAGTGTGGGTTTGAGTTTTTTCCGCCGTAATGAGCCAACACATTGAAGAAGGAATGCCAGCCACTGATTTAGCTCAAGCCCAGTGGCTTTCTGTGGAAGTCTGGAGGGCCACTGTGATGCCCCACGTCTGCCACAGCCCGCAGCTTTGTCGTGCCCGTCATCCTTGGCACCTGGCTTCCAGCTTGACCGTTCCCTTGTGCCCACGCTTGGCAGAGGGTCTCTAGCCATAGCCTCTTCGTTTCAAGCAGGGCTGATAATAACTCAGAATGCACAGGTTTGGCCAACTAGTTGTTTTAATATTGACTTATTTCTCTGAAAAGGTGGGCAAATAACCACTGCCTCTTGGCATCCCTGGATCATCTCCAAGATCCAGCAACTAAAGAGTCAACACAAGCTCCAACAGGATCCTCTAAGACTTTGCTCAGCCCTAAGGCTGATGTCCATTGGAACGGTGGAACATGATCAAAATCAAGCCCAATTCCAGGCAAGCAAAAGGTTTCACTTCCTCGGTGAGCTGGCCTTCTTGACAGGGCCTGCCCTAGAAGACCCGCCCCATCAACTTGCACTTACAGCTCATTGGCTGCCCCATCTGCAGTGCACACTGGGAAATGTAGTTCTGTAGTCATCAGGATGCCATGGCTCCAGCAACTTAGGGTCTCCTTCTGAGGAAGCAGGGGTGTTGGTAGGCGACCAGCAGCCCCTACTCAGGAAAGCTAGCTTTATGGTGGCCACAGGAGAGGAGGCCCAAGCTTTTTCACATCTTACTGTGAATAATGTCCCAAATCAAGTCCGCAACATCATAGGGGGAGGTAATTCCTCTCCCCCATTACAGTTGCCTACTGTATGTGTGTGTGTGTGTGTCCATGTGTGTCTGTGTGTGTGCAATTTGGGAAGGAGGGAGGTGGGTGGGTGGGGGGCGGGTTATGCACCTGGGACGTTGGATCTCCAGGAAGAAAAGAAGGAACAGATTACTATTCCAGTTGTCAGGGAAAAACATGATGCTGAGAAAACCCTTCCTTTAAATAAAAACAAACCCCTTTTTAAAATAAAAATAAATAAAACAAAAATAAAACCCCCCTCCAAAGCTGGAAGACATGTCAACTGGAAGGCAGTTTGGCAGTATTTAGCAAAACAAAAAATTCACACACCGTTTGACCCAGCAGATCCACTTACTGGAATCTCGCCTAAGAAAGATTCACTTGCCTGTGTGGAGATGTATGCACAGAGATGGTGGTTGTCGTGTGGTCTTCCATCGGGGAGAGCTACACATGAACATCTATCAGTAGGGGATTTGTTAAACCAAATTAGGGTGTATCCATTCTGAAGAATTAGAAGAATGAAGCAGACTTCTTGTATCACCATTGGAAAAAAAATCTACAAAATATAGTTGAAGGACAATAAGCAAAATGAGTAACAACTGGAATGCGAATGTAGTATGGTACTACTGTGAAGGAAGTTGTGTACACACATATGTCAGTGCATGAAAGGGGACTAGGAGAGGACCCCACACTGTGGACAGTGGGAGGGGAGTAGGGCTGAGCGTTGAAGGGACTTTTAAGCTTTGTTCTATATCCTGCTTAACTCTTTCAATCTGAATGTCTTCGTGAATTATTTATGCAATTAAAAAACTCACGTTGACAAACCTGCAGAGTCTACCGGAGCAGGCAGCTGGAGAGACACATCAGGAGTGTGGGTAGAAGACTGTTGCATTTTCAGCACAGCTTAAAAATAATGTAATACTAAAACGACTATAAATAAGACTGTAATAACAATAATATAAATAACGCAGAAACACTCATGTAGTTCTTATCATAAGGCAGGACAGTTCCCGGTGCACTGCATGTATTATTTAATCTTGTAACAACTCAATGGATTGGTGCTGTCATTATTATTTCTGTCTAGCCGATTAAGAAACCAAGGCACAGAGAGGTGAAGCACGCTGCCCAAGGTCACGTGGCTTCCACGAGGCGGAATGAAGGATGGAACCCAGGTGTTCTGACTGTGGGATCACGCTCTTAGCCCCACGCGGAGTTGCCTGCGTGCGTTTGTAGCACTGCTTACAGTTTGCAGAGCGACTTCACATACATCACCACGCTTGTTTGTCAGAGTCGCGCGCAAGGCCGGCTGCCTCACTGTTTAACCCGTTCGCTCCGAACTGTTTGCTCCTCATTGCTCGTTCACTCCCCGAGGCCCATGAACTCTTCATTGCTCCCCATAGTCTGCACTAGACGGATGACGAAGTGGGCTCGGGGAGTTCACACCGCCTTCCTAGACTCACATGGCTGCCACCTTAATTTGAGTTTCTCCCAAAGCAGACAGGACAGGGATTTGGTCGCAGGTAGCTTATTTGGGAGGGAATGGGGACATAAGCAAGCCAGCCAGGGACAGGAGAAAGCAGTCAGTCGGGTGTGTTGCGGATGGTTGCACAGCGGGACCTGGGCTTCCCCTTGCTGAGCACCCTCTGAGACTGTGCAGAATAGACCACCCAGGGCCAGGGGGCCGGGGGTCTTCATTTACTGCGTGAGGGTTACTCCCCAGCACTTCTGGCCTGCCCTGGGGGAGGATCAGGTACATTTCTGGGGCCAAGCATCACCCCAGGCAGAAGTGCAGGAAACTGTTACCTTGTCCTGGGACTTTGGGCAGCAGGTGAACTTTGCTGGGCAGGGTCGTACCAGTGACCATCAAAGTTGATGAATGAAGCAGAATCTGAATTCGAACTCAAGTCCCCCTTGCTGTCATTTGCACTGGCACAGCAGAGGAGTGCCAAGCCTGGCGCTGGGAAACAGAGTCACAGAGAGAGTTCCCTTGCTGCTTCCCTAACCTGTACCCCTGAAAGAAGGGAGAATTAACTGGGGGAAGGAGGCAACCTTGAATAAACTACTTTGCTGCAGCCCCGCTGGCCCTGGGCTCTCTTCCTGATACCCAAAGCTTTGGGCTTGCTGTTCCTTCTAACGTCTCTTCCTCAGCTCTGTTAGGTCTCTACCCCATAGCTCCAGCAAGGTCTTCTACGTTTGCACACCCCGCCCTACCCCCCATGTCTCTTAGCACTCACCATTGGCCAACACAGGAACAATTTTACCTGTTCCTCTTGATTCCTGCTTCCTCCTGCATCAGAGCATAAGCTGCACAGAGGCAGGACACTTAGTGCCCTGTCCCCGGAATCTAGCATGTGCCTGCTCCATGGAGGGCTCCCAGTGTTTGTTGATGGAATGATCTAGAAGGAAGGTGGAGAAGGGCAGCTTGGGGAGGGGTGAGGGCCTCCTTAGTGAGCTGTATGGTGGGGGATGGTAGAGACAGAGGTTAAATGGAGTGGGAGGGACCGCTCCAAACAAACTTGTTCTACATCCATTTTTACTGAAAGTCTGTGGTCCCAGATGCTCCTCCCATCAGGGTTGCAGTGGGTTTGGGGTTTGGGAAGCCTGGAGTTCCCTCTCTGTGTGCAGAAGGGGACTGCTGCAAGCTGCAGTGCTCAAGAGCAGAGAGCAGGCCCCATGACAGTTCAACCCTGACACAGGGGGTCCTACTGCCTATCGGAGCCGGAGCCTTGGCCCTGTGGGCCAGGAAAGTCCCGACAAACAGGAGCTGTGTGTGGCTCTGTGAGTGGGCCACAGGTTGTGCGGGTAATTGGCATTTCCTGCTCCCATGCAGCCTCTGGCTGTCCCGGGTCCTGCTCTGGCCTCTGACCTCCTGAGACTGGGGCATCCTTTCCTGTGGGGGCCCCAAAGATCCTCCGTCTATAGCTTCAGGTCACCACATGCTTCCTTGCTGTGGCCTTACTGTCTATCTCTTCCCCTTCCCAGGCTCACGGAGTTAGTCCCATTCCCTTAAAAACTCACCCATAGCTGCTGTTTGTTGAGCAATTTCCGACGTGCCAAGCCCTGTGCTGAAGGCTTCACTGTGATCACCTCCCTTAATCATCACACTCCCCTGTGAGGCTGGTACTGTTACGCCCCCTGTTTTGCAAATTGAGATGAATGACTGTGATCATTAGTTGAAGGCTTCCCATGTGCTGAGCCCGCCCTAAGCACTTCATGTGTGTGGCAGATTGTATTCATGTGCTCGAGTGTTTGCTGACCAGTCCAGTGGGACGATCGTGTTCCCCACTCTGCTGACAACAGGTGTGACTTGCTTGGCCAATGCATCGGAATTGGAAGTGACATGCTGCTGAGTAGGAGCTCCGAGAGCCACCTCGGCTCTGCCTCTCTTCCCTGTGCACCAGCCCTGCCTGGAGCAGATACGGGCGGGTCCCCCCATCTGGTTGCCAGAGCAAAGACAGACGGCCAAGCCACAGCGAACACGGAACAGGAGCGAGACATAAACCTGTGTTGTTGTAAGCAATGAAGATTTGCAGGTTGTTTGCAGCATAATGAAGTGAAAGCCAGTGGATACGACATGCATTACCACACCTAATCCTAAGAATAACCCTGGGGGGTAGGTATTCATATACCCACTTTCAACATTAATATTAAAACTCTACTAAATCCTGGAAAAGGATTCTGTATGGCTCAGCCTCCACAGAGTCAACTTGAAAGAAACACAGGACAAGAGCCAAACTAATTAAAAGGGAATTTTATTTTATTTTATTTATTTTTTATTTTTTTTGAGACAGTCTCAGTCTGTTGCCTGGGTAAGTGCTGCGGCGTCAGCCTAGCTCACAGCAACCTCAAACTCCTGGGCTCAAGTGATCCTCCTGCCTCAGCCTCCCGAGTAGCTGGGACTATAGGCATATACCACCATGCCCAGCTAATTTTTTCTATGTATATTTTTCAGTTGTCCAGATAATTTCTATTTTTAGTAGAGACGGGGTCTCGCTCTTGCTCAGGCCGGTCTCCAACTCCTGACCTCGAGTGATCCTCCCACCTCGGCCTCCCAGAGTGCTAGGATTACAGGCGTGAACCACTGCGCCTGGCCCATCCTGAGCTTCTTATTGCTTTTCTCTCCTCCTCTCTCTTCCTTTCTTCCATCTTCACCAAAGCAGATCAATTTTTTTTCCATTTTTCCCAAAAAATTTTGGATACTCCTTGTCGGGGGAACTCAATATCTGCTGTTGTTCAGCAGAGACAGGTTTCACAGCCCCTGGAGAGACTGATCGAGACCTTCCTTCCACACCCATTGACCCAGATTCCAGGCCCCGGCACTTCCCAGGACAGACTGGATGACTTATTTAGCTCCAATCCCAGCAAGCAAGAGTCCTTTCTTGCTGAAAAGAGAAAGAGGAAGGGAAATTGAGCTGGTAGAATTGTTTTTGATGGGCAGAAGGAAGGGCAAAGGCTGTGTGAACCCCATGTGAATATTTGCCTGTTACATTAGTAATAATAGCAGCTGATATTTACTGTGAGTTTACATCCCCGATATGCTAAGCCTTTGGTGTACCCTCATCTCATTTATTCCTTATTGAAACTCTGTTAGATAATGAAAACCTCGTTTTATAGACAAGGGAATTTAAGCAGGAAGAAGTTGAGGCACTGGCCCAAGGACGTAAGCTGAGGAGTGATAGAACCGAGGTTCAGATCCAGGTCTGGATCCCGGCCTGTGCGAGTCACCCCCCGCACCGTCCTGGGATGATGCAGTTAGCCCAGTGCTCACAGCCTCCGGTGGCTTCCCAGAGCCCTCGGGACACGTTCCCAGCCCCTGGACATGCTTAGGAGGCCCTTCCGGCTGGTCCCTGTCACTGGTCCCTCAACTCCACTGCTGTTCACTTCTTTCAGTGTCCCCAAGGTGCCTTGCTCTGTTTCCCTCAGGTTCCAACCTGCACAAGGACACCCTTGTTCCAGCCTCTGTCCGTCTGCCTGGCTAAGGGGCACTGCTCCTCCAGACGGCGGCTTTGTGTCACCTTCTCCGGGCCGCCCCCTCGGACGCCGCCCCTCAGCCTTCTCAAGTTGTCCAATCACGTGTCTCCAGTTTCACGTGTGCCCAGCGCCCAGTGCGGGCCTGAGACGGGGTGTGTGCCCGATAGCGTTTGTTTAATGGATGGGTGACTGATGTTCCGTTGTTCACTTCATGTGAAATGGGTTGTTTGGTTACTCTTAATATCTGGTGACGTTTCCTGGCTCTGGGTTCTAGGCCACATCTGGATTTGATGTCTGCCGTCACTGGCCCTAAAGCCCACGATGAGCAACGTCTTCCTGCTGGCCTGGTATTCGACTTTGTCATATTTTCCCACCTTTCTCACCTCCAAAGGAGATCAGGCTTTTTTTCATTAACAAAAGCCTTGGATGTCCGTTGTCTGGGGGAACTTGGTATCTTCTTCCTTTAATCCCCGATGGGCCTGTTTCATACACCCTGAGACAACTTGTCCAGAAGCCTTCTTCCGTTCATATTGACCCAGTGTCGAGCCCCTGGCATCTCCCAGGAATGGCTGGACGAGTCCCCAGCCCAGAGAACGATTGCCTGGAGTCAGCAGACCGCAGCTTTGTCAGGTAACGTCCTTTGCCCTTCAGGCCTCCATGACAACAACATGGATACCAGTCTTATCAAAGGGTAAAAAAATTCTTTCACAATTTGCAGCCAAATAAAAGAAAAAAAAAAACCCAAACCCCAACCAGCCAACCAACCAACCTAAAGTGGCCTTAACTGAGGGTTTTCCGGGCTTCCGAGGTGAAGGAAGAGAAGCAGGCAGGCATGGAGCTTCCCGCAGAACCTGGGATTTTCACATTTGCTGCGTCAGAGGGGCTGGCTGCACCCCCTGTGCCTCCCCAGGGCTTGGAGAGCTTCCCTGCACTAAGCACAGATGGTGGCTGGCTGGGGATGGGGGCCGGGGAGTGGGCAGGTCTGGAAAGCCGCTCGTTTAGGTCACTTCCACCCATACCGCTTTGCACTTACTGCATAATTCAGACCTGCGCATCGCCTACTTTATACCACGTACAAGCCGACAAGGGGGCATGCACAGTCACAGCCATGTTCCACGCCTGAGAGTGGAGATCCAGCAATATACTTAGGTGATATATTAGGCTCCAAATCAATAATCCCTCAAGGTATTGGATCTGTTCATAATCTCTGTAAGGATGAACTAACCTTTCTCGTGTCCCAGGCACTGTATTATATTAGAGCCTCTCAAACTGCATCAGAATTGCTGGGAGGGCTTATTAAACACAGACTGCTGTGTCCCATCCCCAGAGTGTGAGATTCAATAGGTCTGGGCTGGGACCCAGAAATTTGCATTTCCAGCAAGTTCCCAGGTAGGCTGATGTTCCTGTTGCGGGAATCATGTGCTGAGAACTCTCGCGTTACCTGTGCTTCTTAATTACATCCTCACAATCACTGACCTTTGAATTTATAGGTGAAGTTTAAGCATCTAATTCAAGGTTACATGGCCAGGAACTGGCCCACCACTAGCTGGTCCCAAAGCCTGCTCTCTTTCCCTATAGCCCACTCTATCTTCCCATCACACTTATCTGCCTTGGGTTTGCATAAAGACAAATGAGAAAACCACAAAACACAATCCCAAACACTTAAAGGACCTGTTCCTCAGGTCACCCTCTGCTACTTTTATCTCCATGACAGAGACAGGCTAAGTAAGCATGAGTAGTATGCCAGGCACTGGAAACCAAATGCACGAAGACCTGGGGCTTGAGAGTCCGATTTCTGCTGGCAGGGAAGTCCCAAGGCCACAGCATATTTCAGTCGATGTGTAGCATGCTCAGGGACTTCATTTTGAAACGGTCTGGAGCCATGGCAGTTTCCATACTGCTTCTGCACTCCGTCAGCTGTCTCTCGGCCTGGTAGGGAATGACTGCACAGCCTTTGCTCTGGAGGGGGGACCTCGAGAGTGGCCTTCCAGGAAGCTCTGGCACCATGGAGCCTTGCTTAAAAGCTGCTGCATTTGTAAACAAGCAGATGACAGCTGCCAGACAGCTGGGAATCTACAGCCTCCACCAAATGGGCCAGCAGTGAGAGATGAGGAGTGCGGATTTTTTTTTTTTTTTTAACTTCACAGAGAATGGCATGTAACATTTAGCCTTGCAGGTGGTTTCTTCCCAATACAGACATCATACCGAGAAAAGTCTACAGGCACACATCCGTCTCTTGGAGTCACCTTGGAACCCACGGGCACCCTGTCCATTAGCCACATGGTCTTCCATTCCCAGAGCAGGGAGACAGGGATGGGTGAAGTCACTCCTCAGTGGTGCTTGGAGTACTTTATGTACACAAAAGGACCCCAAAGCACAAGACATCTCCTTGCCTAGTGACATGGAAAAATTCTGTCAGAAGGATTTGGTTCATTTTTTAAAGTGATCCAGAGATTTTTATGATGTTTCTTGATTTCCTTTGCAAAGATTTACCTCTCAAAAAGCGACAATGAACATAAAAATGACAACCAAAAAGACAAGCTAAACTCGAGGGAGAAACATAAGTAGCATCTTGGTCAGACATTACAAACGAAAAATAATCATGAAATGCACTCCAATCTTTCAAAGATTGTGGACTGCACAAAAGCTTGAAGAACTCCTGGGAAAAGCTCCTCAAAATAGGTTTAAAGGCTCTGCTGAGCCGAGTGACAAGAGGATGTAGAGTTTTTGTTTTGTTTTTGTTTTTGTTTTTTAATGGGAAGAGGAAAATGTGCCACTGCTCTGGGTTCCAGCAGGCACCCTTTCCTGCCGCTGGCAGCCACCACTTTCCCTGGGCCTCCTGTGACCAGATTTTACTTTAGCTTTCTCTGGGGTGAGCCCCGACAAGTCAGAAATACTGACTGCAGTGTCTGTGGCTTTCCCTAAAGCCAATAATGAATCGTAGGCAGAAGGACAAAATTGCATCGTGTGAAGATTCACGACACCTCATTCATGAGGAAGGGGACCGAATTCTCTATCACCATCAGCAAACTGGCCAGAGGTACACAGAGTGTCCTGTGGCAGTTCCCAGGCACACATTGTCAGCCAGCTGAAGCTTACCTCTTTCAGCACAGACACTTTAATTCTCCCTCAGTCATACTGGATGGAAATCTTGCTAAAAAGAAACCACGTTACTATTTGATGCCTTATGCCTCTGTTTCTTATGACCAGAAATTCTTTATATCAGAGATATACAGAGACAGTACAGAGATATCCACCAGGGTTACCTCCCCTAAGAGGTCCCAGTTGTCAAACATTTTTCAAAATTTTTTCCCGCCTGTTCTACTGTTGCAAAGTGTTTCTAAACAGAGGAACCTCTCACCTTCCTTACCGGTCGCTGTGAGGCGGGTTTGGGTGCATGTATGGGAATAGAGGTGGTATGGTAATATCAAGTTAGGGATTGTTCACCGACTCATTTGAAGATCACAATGTGTCATCAGTCACAGTGTGAATCCGATGAGTCGTAACCACTCTTGGAGAAATAAGTCAAAAGACACACTGTTTATGAGGGCCAGCCCTTCTAACAATATTTCAGGAGTTCAAGAATTTGAGGGGGGAAGAATTTTGCTTTCTGTCTTTGGCCCATCACGAGGCTACAGAGGTGGAGGGTGTTGGGGTGGGCAGGGGAGGGCCTCCAGAGCTGAGCATCGCCCCCCACCTCTCACTCACACGGAGCAGGGGTGCACAGAGGTGTTGTCAGAGGCGGCTGGCCTTGGATTCTGAGCTGGGAGCGAGGGCTGCGTGGTGGTGGGCTGGCAACGGGCCCTGCAAGTTGAGAAGGTGGTCACGGTCACCTCGGAGTCTTCACGGCCAGTTCCCTTTCCCTCCAATCCCTCATAGGGCGCTGTTTCCTGACCCTTCCTCCATGTGTTCACTAACTGAGGATGTTCAGCCGTAAGCATTTGCAATGGCTGAAGCCTGAGTGTTATTAGCAACAGCTCTTCTGATGGGCTGCTTCTTCCGTTCTTGATGGTGATGGTCCTTTACAGCCACTTTCTCTCTTTGGACATGTGGCTAGTAAGTGTTTTCGAAGTGGTCTCTGAAGATCATGTGAGTCCATCCTCAGCACGGGGTGAGAGAGGGGTGTGTGTGTGTGATTCATACATCAGCTTTCCAGAAACAGGGAAGGGGGAGATTTTCTCAAAATACTACAGTCAGTAAAAGATGAGAGATCTGAATTCAGATAACTAGACTGTGAATCATGGGGTTCCGGACTGCAGAAAGTCTTCAGGGAACATGCATTTTACCGATGAGGAAACAAGTCCAGAGAGAGAAATGCATTTGCCTACTGCCACCCAGCCTGTGCGAGGCGAGGTGGGCATGTAAACCACAGCTTGTGATTCCAAGTTCAATGCGCTTCCTGTTATCCTCCCCCATCTAATTTTCCTTTGATCACTGGAGTACTTTCATTTCCAGTGGATTAATTTCTTAACTATTGTGACCTACCAGTTTGGGAGGGATTAAAAATGTACCAGCATTAACATCAATGGCAGGAGCATTTTTAAAAAATATAAAGCATAGTGAAGAGCCCTGAAATTTTTTTGATTTTCACCCTCCACGTTGCCCTGTTATACAAAGCTTATTAAAGACTAGAAAATTTCCAAAGAACTACTTAGCCTTTCACCATGGAAACTATTTGGCAGTTCCAGAATGAGATTTTTTTTTTTTGGTAACATCAAAGAGTATTATAATTCAAAGAAAAAGCATTTTACCTGTTCTCAAGTTAGAGGGAATTAAAAGAGTGAAAGAAACTGCTCTGGGTGGTTGGTTATCACACACTCAGCAGCAAGTCGCTCAGGGTCAGAGTTTCTTCATTGTGAAAGCAAGTTTGGACCTTGAGCCCAGATTTACAGGATGAACCCTGGCGCCTGATCTTAATAATGAATTTCTCCGAAATTAACTTTCCCCCCATTTATTCCTCTAGTACTAACATAACACTTCAAAATGCTGAGATTATAGCAAGAAGTTCTTTAGGCATACAGAGAAATTCAGACTTCTTAGCATCTGAACAACAGCTCAGCTTTAATTTAATCCCTGTGATTGGGCTGGTTTAATTAATTTCTCCTAGCACTTAAAACTTTAATTCACCTGATTTGTGATACGTTTATTTCCAATCAATTTTTCTTTTCCTAACATAAAGCTTACTAAGGATATTCAATTTAAGTCATGAACTTAGATTCAAAACAACCATGCTTTGTAGTTAAGTTTCCCAAATATCGCCTAGGACGTATTTATACTAAGAAATTGTTTGTTTATCTGAAATTCACATTTAATGGGATGTCCTATATTTTAATTTGCTAAATCTAGCAAACCTATTTGAACTATGTAATACATGCCCTCCTGAAATTTTGCATTTGGATAAAGATTTTGTAAATAAAATCATACATTAAATGTTTTAGGGAGCTAAATGTCTATCTTTTGATAAAGACATGCATAATATAATAAATTCAGATTTTTATATATGTGGCTTGTTTTAGTTACAGTATACCTGTGTGTTTTATAAATTCAGTTTTTTAAAAATGCTCATTTTGAATATCAACCATTACCCTCCCTCACCCAACCACGAATTATCTCACAATTTGCAAACTTCACAGCACAGTTAAGAGGTATATCATTGTTCATTCACTTAGGTGCCTACATTTCATGGTCTGTTTCAGGGACAAGGCTAGCATGCTGGGAATTTTGTGAGGTTCTTTTTTGAGCTCTCCAAGGCTATAACCAAAGAGTCCCACCAAAGGCTTTGGTAACCACAGAAACAACATTTATTGAATGCTCATTGTATGCCAAGCCACGTATGTGCTCTCTGTATGCATTATTTTATCCAATCCCGATAATCCTATGCCCTAGGTCTTATTATTATCTCCATTTCATAGATGAGGAAATGAAAGGCCCAGTCACTCATCTACGGTTTCACAACCAGTAATTGAAAGTGCTAGGATTCGAATCCAGTCTGATCCGTTAACATGGCTTTTAACTCTTACACATACCAGAATGTTTCCCACTAGCAGACAAGGTGGAGGGCTTGCTGTGGGCCTTGCGAAGCTGGAGGGGTGTGGAGACTCACTGAGACAAGGGAGAATCTTGGGGGGCTACCATAATTAAGTGGCAATGTTTGCTTCTGTTGCACCCTATGAGGAGCTCATGTAGAATGCAGTGGGTGTCTTTGTTCTCCCAAGAGATGGGTTTGCAATCTAAAGCCCAGAATTTGAATCCTTAGCAAAATGAATATCACAAATTATTTCCAAATGCTTTGAAATTAAGGCATCTATGAAAACTTCTGTGTACGCAGGAATCACCTGGAACTTTGATAAAGATTCCTGAGCCCGGCTTAGAGATTCTGGTTAGGATTCTACTTCAGTGGTTCTGGAAGGACCTGCTGCCTCATGGTTTGCAGCTGTGCTTAACTCGGTGGCATGTGAGTGACAACACATAGACACTTCGAGAAAGCCTGCTTGAGACTGATTCCTGGAGAGCATGAATGTGCCTTACGTATCTCTGTGTCCTCAAACCTAGGACGCAGACAGACCCATAGTAAACATCCAATACATACTGAGAGGAGATTACAGTGAATGATCGTACTAATTAATTAAGGGTTTCTGTTGACATCTTAGGCCGCTAGAGGATAACCAATTACCATTCTAATCGTGGCTATAGAGTTCTCTTCTAGGTTTTACAAGCCTAAGAGTCGACTTGATCTTCAGGGTCTGCACTTCTGGGGAGGCGGGTGGGATGGCGGTGGCGGCAGCATGTATTTCTACTCGCGTACTTACTGGGCTTTATCGGCGGAGCCGGCGCACACGCTGCTTAGGATGTGAACGCGCATCTGTGCACCGCTCCTTTGCACAGCTGACACTGGAGATTAGAGTCGAGCTGTAAGCTTGTAAAAAGCCTTTGAGGAAACCCTTAATGAGGAACTGATCCTTTTAAATTCAAGTCTAATTACTTTTACAGCAACATTTCTATTTTGGATGCTTTCAATGAATAAAGTCTCTTTCATGATGCAATAGTAGCCCCTCCATCTCAGCAGAAAAAACACCCAACACGTGGCCTAACCGATAGACCCCAAGGAGGAAGCCGATGACTCTTTTCTGCTTGAGCAGCTGGCTTGATTTCAAAGGCCACCAGGAGAGAAAAACTTGGATCCCGTGTAGACAAGCCGTTGATAGCATTTCTGTCTTTTTCCTGCTACTCAGACATTTGCTTCCTCTATTTTGGGGGAGTTATTTAATAGAAGCAACCTGAGGTCCTGAGCCTTTTAGTGTGGCGTCCTGTGGGCCCAAGGGAAATTGGAAGGGGTATTGTGGTCATTTTAGTCCCACGAACGCGTGTCTTTTCCACGTCCAGTATTTGATGGAAGCCGTCTGCAGGTACCCTGGCAGTCATATCTTCACAAATTGGATCTTGGGACATAACTCTAAGGATGTGTTTTATACATTGACCCCACACCAAAGTGTTAATAAAAAGTTACTCTAAAAAGCATCTCAGGTTGGTATAGGAGAAATTAGGTCTTAGTTTGTCTCTACTAATGTTTACTGCAACACTTTTATTTTATTTTTATGCAGTTAGCTCTTTTTCCACTAGCGACAGCAGGGCAAAATGGGAAGAGCTCTGGATTAGAAATTAGGAACCTTTCACTAACTCACTACGTTCCCCTGAGCTTCATCTTGAAAAAGCTTCTGTGATCTGCAAAACCTTCTGTAAATATAAGGTGTTCAAATTATGGCGTCCATGCATGGAATAAATGTGAATGAACAAGCCCCATGCAGGCAGATAGATGTGGCATGAATGGATTCCTTATGTCACAGGGAGAAATGTGCAGCCCATTCTCCCACCAGCCCCTGGGATAGGCCATGAGTTTTCCCATGACCAGCAGGTGATGGCACTGGGTTCTGGAGAATGAGTCAGAACCCGTCTGCTACTGAGGTGAGCATGGGGGAAGAGTGTGGGCTCTGGGCTAAAATAGAGGCCAAAAGAAAACAGATATCAGATTTGCCACCTGTGGCTATATGACTGTGGGCAAGTCACCTGATAACTCTGATTTCCCATTTCCTCATCTACAAGAGCCATCCTGCAGAGTACCAGGTGCACACATCATAGGAGCCCATGATGAAATCAGAGTTATTATCAATTCCTAGCAAGGATTCTTTAGTGTCAGGCTTTGGTTTGAGGTTCTAGCTGCCACAAGTCTTTGTCCAGTAATTCCTGCAATTGTTTAGTTACATTCTTTGAGCTCTTTTTAATGCCTCCCCATTAGCTATTCTGTGCGGTAAACACGGTCCATGTGCACACTGGGATCTTCCTTCCATTCTTAACATCAGGACGGTTCTCATCTATATTGGTGAACATTTATTATGATGGATGAAGAGAAATGGGAGAAAGGCATAAGAAGGAATGTGAACGCCTTAAAAATTAAGGAACTAGAATCTCTGAAACAGTCCAGGCACTGGTGTCAGATTACCCAGGTGCAAATGTTGGCACCATCAGTTACTTGCTGTGTGACCTTGGACAAGTTACACAACCTCTTTAAACCTCAGTTTACTCATTCATAAAATGGGGATAATAGGCTGGGTGTAGTGGCCCACCTGTAATCGTAGCACTCTGGGATGTCAAGGTGAGAAGATCGCTTGCAGTGGGGAGTTTGAGACCAGCCTGAGCAAGAGTGAGATCCTGTCTCTAGAAAAAACAAAACAAACAAACAAACAAAAAACCAGAAAAATTAGCCAGGCATGGTGGCACATGCCTGTAGTCCCAGTTACTTAGGAGGCTCAGGCAGGAGGATTCCTTGAGCCCAGGAGCTTGAGGTTGCTGTGAGCTATGCATTCTAGCCCAGGTGACAGACTGAGTCTCTGTCTCAAAGAAAAAGGTGATAATAATCATGTTTATATGGTATAGAGGATACTCATAGAATGATTAGAAGAATTAAGGAAAAAATATGTGCAAAGTGCTTAGCATAGTGTTTAGAATATAGCTGTCCTTTGAGAGACATGAGCTGCTATAAGAAAAATGTAAGGGAGCTGGAGATAAAAGCTCAAAAGTGGCTCAAAGACTATCTTACATATATTATGAAAAATGTAGAAAGTGATAGAAAACAAGACTAAATTTTAGCAAGAAGATTTAGATCATCATTAACGATAACACTATTCTAAGGATGAGTAAACACTTGGATAGAATTTTATCCTGCTTCTGCTTTCTTATAGTTTTTTTCCTAGTTCTTAGTTTTTCTAGAGGTGCATATTAATAGAATAGCAACCAAAACAAAGCTTTTAAAAATATAGTCAGAGACATTTGCTCCAAATGCAACTTATGGCAAACAGAATTATAGTCAATAATACTATAATCATAGAATTGAAATGCTCTCCTGCAGTTCAAAGCAGATTCCAAAGATCCCACAGGGAATAGTTGGGATCAGGACTGAACATCAGCACAACATTGAAGACAAATCCCGCCTACTATGCATGTAGATACAGAGGTATAAGGAGGAGTGATCAGACTGGGGAGGGCACATCAGTAGACAGGGAGGACAGAAACACGGGCTGCGTATGTAGAGTTTGGCAGAGAGCATCCTGGCCTCCTCACACCCGTTGCTCATTTGTTCTTCACGATAAGTGTATACTGCAGACAACATTATCCCCAGGAAACTGAAGCGCAGAAGGTAGGTTAAATAACTTCTCCCAGTCAGAGTTCGATAGCAATGGAGACAGTACGCAAATGCAGGTCCCTCTGAAGCTGCAGGTTTTCCATTGCGCCTCATGGCCACGCAATACGGTGTGTAATACATGGTGTTACACAAGGTGAGAGGTTATCAGGGCGTCCAAATGAGGGCTAAAGGAGCTCTGAGCGGGGATCCGTGTGGGTCTTTGTGGAGAAGCTGGGAGTTGAGTGGGCCTCTGAGAACTGGGTATCCCTCAGACTCTGCAGGCAAGAGTCCTCGGGCTCCATCAATGAGTTGGAAGGATAGTGGTGGCTTGCGGAACCGAAGGAAATGCTAAGAAGGAAGAGGGCTGAGGCAGAGATTCTCAGTGAGAGGGAGAAGACAGAGCTAGGACGAGGAAAGTGGCTGCCTTCCCTGTCAGCTATACTGTCAGATTCCATAGTTTTTAGTTCTCAGATTTCTTGATTAAAATCTCTGACTTCTAGAGTTAAGATAACAGGGTCATTCTGACAATTCTCTCACATCATATTGGTCTGGCCTCATTCATCACTTCCTCTCTAGTCAAACTTGCGGTCACCTGAGTTATCCATTGGGTAGCTGTAACCGTGGACTGCGAGTTACTTGCAACTGGAGCGTGTGACGAAGCCCCAGGCAAGGACGAGGGGTGATGATGGGGGCTGGGAGTGGAGCATCACAGGGAGACGAGGCCCTTGGGAGTCTAGGTGTGAGGCAGGAGGGAATGTGGGGCTATGACAGCTCAGCCCATTGGATTTGGGTGAATAGGCCATCTGCCGTCTCGATGTCTCGGTCCATTTGTGTTGCTATAATGGAATACTACAGATGGGGTAATTTACAGAGAACAAATTTATCTCTCACAATTCTGGAGGCTGGATGTCCAAGACCAAGGCAACAGCATTGACTGTGGGCTTTCTTACTGTGTCCGCATGTGATGGGAGGCGGAAGGGAAAGACAGCAGGCTGGCTGAACCCTGTGTGGAGCCCCTTTTAAAAGGACGTTAATCCTGTGAACAAGGGAGCAGCCCTTATGGCCCAATCATCTCTTAAAGGCCCCACCTCTTAATGCTATCACATTGGCAACAGCTGAATTTTGGAGGGGATTAAGTTTCAAGATGAATTTTGGAAGGAGCAAAGACATTCAAACCACAGCACTTCATAAGGAGTATTTTCCATGGAGGGATGCGTGCGCTGGGGATAGGTCCTTTGGGTTATCGACTGCAGGCAGAGTTCTGAGCTCTGGCCTCTCCCCTGCTTATTGCTGACGTGGGAGAATTTTTCCTACCTGGTCAGCCAGGTGCCTGGGACTGCGGAAGACACAGCCTCACCTGGCAGGGTGTGGGTGACTGGTGTGGTTGCTGATAACACCTCTAATTCTTCTGTTCCACTCGGTGCTGAGTGAGAACACCCCAGGTGCCAGTTGGAGGTGCTTCAGCAGTCTCAGGATGATTGAAGAAGAGTGGTGCTGGGGGAACAGGTGCCACACCTCGTGTCTGAGCAACAACAGCGCACTGGGTTGGGCTCTCAAATGCCGTCTGTTCTAGACCAGAGCAGCAGAGGGAGATGCCAGGGAGGCTATGTGGGGAAAAGGGTGCTTCTCTGTGAGTAGACACAGTGACGCCCTTCAGGATGAGTAGCCTCACCTGCGGAGGCAGCTGACAATGTGCCTCCGGAGATTGGATTCTTCCATTGGCTGCCATATTGCCAGAACCACTACCACTTGTTCTGTTTGGAGGAAATTCCATGTTATTATCTCAACACCAGTGGTTCTCAACTTGAGCCTTCATCAGAATCACATGGAGGGGCTGTTAAAACACAGACTTCTGGGCTTTACCCCTAGACTTTCAAGCTCCGTGGCTCTGGGGTAGGCCCCAAGAATTTGCATTTCTGACAAGCTGCCAGCGATGTTGATGCTGCTGGTTTGTCTGTGGACCACGTTTGAGGACCACTGCTGTAAAGCCTGTTTTCTCAAGTGCCTACCACTCTGGGGTGTTCTCAGGTCAAGAAGACATTGAGCCTGGTGAATAAGTCAGGAGACAAAACCCTGTTAAGGGTCTCAGAGTAAACTCACTAAGAGACTCTAAGGAAATAGAGACAGAGTAAGATTTTAGACCTGCAACTTGCCTGGGGCAGAATGCATGACGTTTGTTAGCTCATCTTACTGAAGCTGCTCTCTGGTGCGCTGTGGACAAGGTGATTTCTGTGCCGTGTGTCATGTGAGAGATTCCCCTGGTTTCTGAGAAAGATGTTGCACTAAGGAAAGGAGATATGATGGCAAAGAAATCTGTCCTTTTATACCTACCTGCTTCACTGAGACACAGCAGATGTCTTTTTAGAAAAGGAAGAAGTATTGATGCAGCATCTACTGGGTGAGGATACTGTGGTAAGTACTTTGCACATATCACTTCCTGCCACGTAAAAAAAATCTGCAAGGTCTGCATTATTTTCATTTTGTAAATGAGGAAACTGAGGCTCAGAAGCATTCAGAAACATGCTCAGAACCACAAAGCTAGTAATGGGCAGAGCAGGGCTTAAAAACATTCTTACCCCAAATCTGTGTTCTCTTGATTTACCATTGGAAATTCAGAGATCTTCATAAAAACATGCAGTTTTTAAGATAAGATATTACTTCTTAATTTAAAAGCAAGGTTATATGCTCAGGACCAAGAAGGTACAGGCACGAATATGTGGGAGTTATAGACAAAAGGGTAAAGAACACAAAACATGCTCAATCCGGACATCTAGAGATATTGACATCGATCCAATTGGCTATTAACGTTTCTTCCCTCCTCTGCCCACTTTGGTGGTTTTCTCAGTAAGAGTTCAGAGAAATTAAGATGCAGAGGGAAGACCCGGTGAATTTTACATTGTAAAGTGTTCAGGACAGTGCCTGGCACATAGTCAGTGCTCAATCAATGTTAGCTCTTGTCATTCTCATCATCCTCATCGCCCTCACCCCCACTGCAGCACCATGTGCCTCTGCCGGGAGGGTGAGGGTGGGATTAGGTTGGCAGCAGCAGCAGTGGGCAGAATCACAGAGGAAAAAAATATATTGCAAAGCAGACTGCAGTAAGTCACCGAAGTTTTCTGAGAATTCTGCATTGTGATTTAGAAGGCAAGTATAATTTTATGCAAGAGGGTAAGCTGGAGGAATTGGGGGGAGTTAAGGAAGGAGTAGACATCTGTAAGAGAAAAAAGGGGGCAAGTGAGAAAAACTTGGGAAGCTCTCACTGTCAGCCAGGAAGGTAATTTGAAATTTGGGTTCATCTTGCTGAAATACTAACTACCCTATCCAAGGACTCATCCTGCACCTGCCAGAGAAAGTTGGGTGCCATGATGAAGGCAGGCCTTGGGAAAAGGGGCTTGGTAGGGGAACTGGGTAGAGATTAAGCCACTAGTGGAAAGAGCAAGGGGAGAAGCTGATGTGGCTGCACACACAGGGACGGCTCGCGCGGGAGCAGGTGGGCAGGCTGAAGTCTCGTGGCCAGGCTGCTGCCAGCCGATTTCCACACCACCCGAGGACGAAATGCCAGGCGAGGGGCTGGACTTCTTTCTGTAGGAGGCTGAAGGGAGATGAGGACAAGCAACTGCCAACTGCCATGCAGCTGGGGAGATAAACAACTGGCCAGATGTTTTAGAGACAACCTGTGTGGCAAGCCGAGCGTACGCCAGTCATCAAGATGGATGAATAAACAATAGCCAAGTGGGGCCATCGCGTGTGCCTTTCATAACTCGTGGGCTCCCTGTGCCCTGCCTGCCAACGTGTGGGACACTGAGGGATGCAAGTGACGCAACCCGGAGGGTTTCCCGTTTCCGTAGAGCTCATTAGGAGCCTGGTAATAAAACAGGAGCCTGGCAGAGAGGGAGTCTGCGGCAGGCGGTCAGAACCCAGGCTGGATGTTCCGGGCTGTGACTGATGAATGGTGGCTCGAGGGTGTAGCCGTTTTAGAACGTCCTGTTCCTGTCAGGGCTGAAAGCAGGCGACAGGAGCAGCCTGGTGGTGTGGCCTTGGTCTAACTCTTTTGTAAGACTGGCCTTTTCAGCCTGTGTGAGCACGCTGGGGCCGCAAGGCACAGGATTCTTGGCACCGTTCACGGAGGTCTTGGCCTTCACAGCCTCTCGTTTTCCTATTACTCCCAGAGAGCTAAGGAGGTGAGGTTTGCAGTCAGAAGCAAACAGCCCTGAAACGTGTGGCCGGCTGACCGTCCTTGGCGGTGGCTTGGGCAGGGGCGAGCTGCAGCCCAGTGCGCTGTGCCCACACAGGCAGCCCGGGGACCCGGCACTCTCTGTCCTGCAGTGGCAGGTTCACGGCCCTTTGTTCGCTCCTGCCTCCCGCCTCAGCTGAGTAAACTCCTCCCGCCCCCGTCCCACAGTTTGGACTCAGTAGCTGTTTTAATGTGAACAAACATGGGAGGGAAATAAAAAGAGCTAGCAAGTTAACACAAACGAGACTTCAGCTAACAGAAATCGAGACTAGCAGGCAGCTGGGGGGGTGCAAGACACCCCAGTTTGCTCACTCATGGAGCCCCGACCGAGCATGCTTCTAGAACAGGCATCGGTAACCGAAGATGAGAAAAAGGGAGACGAAAAGGTATCTGAAATGTGAGACAGCCCCGCGGAGGTGGAAGGAGAGAAACAGGAAGTGGCCGGAATGTCGGGAGCAAGGAGGCGAGGGCCCTTGACCCCAGGAAGCACAGGGACAGCCCGGTGACAAAGGAGGCCAGTGTCCCTCGGCTGGGTGGGCAGGAGAGTGAGGCCTTGGAGGTGGGGCAGAGGCGGCCAGGGGTCAGGACACAGAGGCGCTGTTTGGAAGGGGATTATTAACAGGGACCCAGATCATTCTGGGGATGGGGTGGGGAGGGAGTGGGGGGTGAGCCAGAGAACAGCAGGCTCCAGAGCTGCCTGTACATTAAGAGGACTGTCGGAACGTTAAAATAAAACCACCGGGTCCCCATCTAAACTTTCTTGCAGGATGATTAGAAAATATGGCTTGAAGAGACTTTGTCTTGAGTGGGTCCTCGACAGTTTTTCTGTGTGTTTGTTTTTTTTCCCTTATTCTCATGTTCTCAGCTGGGAAAACCACTTGCCAGCCAATCTGATACTTGTGGCGGGGGGCGCTCCATGTAACGTTCCCTGTTTGCCTACCGAGAGCCATCTCGTAAACACGCCCAATGACGGGGATTCCGGGCGTCCCGCTGTCTCCTTGCTTATTGATACTCTGAGCAACTGTGTCTGGTGCATCTCCTTAAACCCTTCAGCAGCACGGGGACTGGGGGCCGTTGGCAACGAAGTAGGGTCGGTGCTTATTCATTTTAGGCAAAGTTTTCAGGTTGGCCATCCTTGTGGGTTGGGGGAGGAGCAAAGGATGCAAGCCTCATTAGATCCATTTGACGGATTTCTTTTCTGTTTTACCTTCTCAGCAACTCACGTTCCACAAGCACGTGCGGAGCATCAGTTCTGTGCAAGCTACTGTCCTGGACTACACAGGTGAGAGAAGCCCCCGTGGCCCCGTCCGTCCTTCTTTGTGCCGCTGGGCTTCCAGGAAGCATTCAGGGAGCTTAACAGCCAGTCACGGGCAACAGGCATGTTCCCGAGTAACCACGCTATAGGGCAGGACGAGATGAGTACGCCGAGAGGTGGCTGGATTGAAATGCTTTGGGAGTTCAAAGGGGGAGAGATTTACTGTGCATGTCAGAATTGTATGCAAGTACAGGTTGTACTGAGAGAAGATAAATAACCTATTTGCTTCGTAGTAATATAATAAATAAAATATTATTGACATGACTGGCAACGCTGCTAATACCGTTTGGGCGTTGCGAAAAAGTCGGAGGTATAAATAACCATGGGTTCGTAGAATCGCAGAATCTAGAATGTGAGCACCGCAAACAAGCTTGGAAGACGTCCAGTTCAACCTCCTCATTTTGCAAATTTATAAACAGATGTCCAGATAGGTTAAGCCCATTGCTCAAGCTCACAGAGCTAGTTAGTGGCCAAGGCAGGGGCAGAGGCTGGGCCTCCTGGGTCACTGTCCCCAAAACCCATCTCACACCGGAGTCGTGGCATCAGCCCTATCCTGCCTCTGCTAGACAATGCCCTAAAAATTGCTCAGCCCGTTTTGGAGATTTATGTCCCTCTCCCATCTCCCTTGCCAGAGCACCATCACAGGGTCTCTGGAACGTTTCCTTGTCTTCTTATAGTGTGACGTGTGTGTGACAGCTCTTTTCTAAGGACTCAGGTGACCTGGAGCCTGAGGAACAGCACCAAGCAAGGAAAACAAAGATGACGTGTTGCTCTTATAATTATGTAAAAAAAAAAAAATGTTAAAGTTTGAAAGGAAAGATCTGATCGCTCCGGCCCACTCCCCTCATACCCTGTCTCTCCTCTGCGGCGGGTGTCAGCCTGCGCCCCTCCTTCTTGGAGACCCACTGCCCGGCTCAGCAGCCACGTGTCCAACACAGCTCAGGACTGGGACCGAGAAGGGAAGTTGGCCAGTCAGACGTGTTCTCATGTTCTCTCTCCTCCCATCTCTCTGGCTCGGTTGGCCGGTCTGCCCGTTAGTCCCTCTGTGCGTCGGTCAGTCTCTCTTCTCTTCCGTCTGTCTGCCATTCTTTCTCAGGCCATCCCTCTCACTTTTGAGGACTGCCCAATTTCTCTCTCATCACGTCTTTACTTTCCTCCCAGCCCGATTTCCAGTGTCAGCTAAAATGTGCCACGACCCTGACACTACATCCTGCCTTCTTTGCAGTCTGTCTCTGAGCTTCAGGCATGGTCTCGCCACACACCCTGACTCACGCCCCCCGCAATATATCAGATGGCTCAGTCTGTCTCTCCTCCCCTGGCCAGCCAACAGCAGCTTGTGCTGGTCAAGTGTGTCCTCTGGACTGATGGCCCCAGACCAGGGTTATTTGTACAAAACATGGCCAAATTGCAGTTGTCCTTAGAATACGATTTATAAAAGGTAAGTGTGGGCATCTCTAGTATCCACTCACTCGTTCTGTCTAGTAAATTGTCCCTTCTTCCGTGACGTCAGCGGTGAGCCATCTCACGTTCCTCTGGCCCCTGGGCCTGTTGTTTGTAGCTCATGTGGCACTCCTGTAGCGCCATGGCATTGGGCCACGGAGAGGCCTGCCACCTGCTTTCTGGCACCGGAATGGAAGCTACGGCAGGATAGGACCTTATCTTGGACATTTTAATTAGGCTTAGCACACTGTCTTGCATGGAGAAAGCTCATCAACTGAACTAATCTGACAAAATTTCAGGGCTCCTTTGGAAGACCAAATTGACTTGGAGGAATAGGAAAAGGATAATAAATAGAATAAAATTCAGAATAACCACCACCACCACCACCACCATCATAATTTATAGACCCCTTATGCCAGGTGCACTTTATATACTTTATCTCCTTTAATACTAATAACAACCCTATAAGATAAGTATTATTATTCCCTTTTTACTGGTGAAGAAACTGAGCTTCAGGGAGATGAAGAAACTCATCCCAGGTCACAGAGCTAGCGGTCGAAAGAACTGGGTTTCTAACCCAAGCAGGTCTAACGCCAACTCTGCTGTAAGTTGTGGACGTGCGTTGGCGGGGTGATGGCGTGCTCTTCCTAGCCTCCGATCTAGCCGGCACTTGAGCGAGCAAGGTCTCTGCTGAAGCCATGTCATTTCCCAATGTGTGTAAGTGGTTTTATCCTTGGTCTACGCGATGCTATTACCACACTGGTAATGCCAGCTGGTGCTGGCTTTTTCTTTTTTCCTCTTCCAGATTTCCCTTCCAAACCAAATCATTAATTGCCCCTCTTCTAAATCTTATGTCATAGTCTTTGATCCCTGGCATCTGAATCACCATTAAAATGTCTCTTGGAGTCGTTCCCCGTGACATTACGGTCTGGGTTCCTGTCGTGTAATCCCGCTTGCTGATTTTTTCCTTTGCATCGCATTTGGAAGATGAATGGTCCCTTGATACTCCTAGGATCTGTCTTCCTGCCTTTGGAGGTTGAGTGAGTGGGTCCTCTCTCCCCCTTCCAGAGTGGGTGGGGCTCAGAAGCACTTGCATCCAAAGCCCCTTCCGACACTGCACTTTGCTGTGTCTCCTCGCCCTCTCTTCATTCCTTCTTTCTGCACTCTGGTGCCTCCCTTCTTTGCTCTGGCCTTCTGCTCCCGCCAGCCGTGGAGAGTCACCATTATTCGATTTATCCCCAGGACTAGCAACACAGTGCTCACTCTCGCCACGTCTCTTTGGAAGCTTCCTCTGAGATTTCTGTGACTTGACCCCTTCCTTTGGTCTCCTCCTTGCCTCCCACCAGGGCCGAGGACCCTGCTCTAAATCTGTTCTCAGTCGTGTGGGAAAGTAGCTGTCTGGCCACTCATGCGTTCGTTCAATGTGCATTGAGTTAGCCTCTTCTCTGTGCCCTGCCTGGGGTTGTGTGGTCATACAGATGGATAACACAGTCTCAGGTTTCCAAAATTTAAATAGTCTTTATTTTTTAGCTTGTTGACCCCACACAAACACAGCCTCACCCGCTACTAACATCCAGCACTGAGGCAGTACAGTGGACACAATCGATGCACCTACAGGGACACGTTGTTACCGCCCAAAGTCCATCGTTGGCACCAGGGTTCACTCTTGGTGTTGTGCATTCCATGGGTTTTAACAAATGTATAATGACATGTATCTACCATTGTAGGATCATACAGAGTCGTTTCACTGTCCTACAAATCCTGTGTCTTAGGAATTTTTAAAGCCTAGTAAAAGACATCAGAACGTAAACACATGATCACAATACAATTTTAACAATGTTGAAATAGAGATACAAACAAAAGGATGTCACAGCATAAAGAATGAGTAGCTAACTCTCCTCAGTGGGATCCATGAAAAGTTGGGGTTCTGGTGAGACATTTGAATTCTGTATGTTTGCAAAGAATTAGGGTGTCATGAGGCATGTGAGGCTGAGGGGACAGCTAACCAGGGGACACGGGCATGAACACCCAGGCATGTTTGAGGGAACACAGAATGTGGCGTGGCAGTGGTGGTTAGGAGTGAGAACTCTGCAATCTCATAGATGGGAATTCCAACCTGACCCCTGCAACATAGTCACTGTGTGGTCTTGGCCAAGTTACTGAACCTCTGTAAGCCTCAGTGTTCCCCTCTGTAAAATGGGGGTGATAATAGTACTTGCTTGAGGAGAAGCTCTGAGGGTTAAATGAGTGGTGCATGTAATGATCCCAGCGCCTGGCGTGTAGTCTGTGGACCCAGATGTCAGCTAGTTGTGTGGACTCATAGAGGTGCGGGGAACAGGAATTAGAGGCAGACCGTAAGGGCCACGGAATCCTGTTGAGGAGTTTGAAGTCTATCCTCTTGCTCAATGGCTTTCAGTCTTGAGAGTGCATAAGAAACATTTGTTAGAATGCAGATTTCTTAGTCTTTCCCCTGTATTTTCTGTTTCAGTAAGTCTGGGGTGGGGCCCAAGAATCTTTGTATTTAATGGTGTGGATATAAGTGGTCTAGATCCCACTTTGGACTAAGTCATTGGGAGAGCATCAGGCTCCTTGCAATATCTCTGCAAAATAAACCAAGAGTTGGCAGGGACAGAGGGAGGGGCTGGGGCTTTCATTACTGTCAGGCTGAAAATCAGTCTGTGGAGCTGGAGCCAAACCCTAGGCAGGCTTCCTGACTTCCAGCCTGCGCTCTTTCTCCTGTATGCAAACACTGTCCACACAGTGCCAGGCGAAGCCAAGCCCAAGCCCTGGCCGCGAGGGTTAAAGGTCTGGTCTGAACAGCTCAGATGTGTTCTGGCCACTGTTTTCTTCTTCCTCACCACCCTCCCCTGGCTACTTTATGGATTCAGAGTAAAAATGCTTATGAGCATCCAGGTCCTTAATCTGTCTCCTTGGAGTAGTATCTGAGCACACTTTTCAGAAAGGGAGACCAGACCCCCTTTACAGAGAAAGATTATTGCCAAAGAGCACAAAGCGGTAGGTGGAGGCCTCACCTGGTTATTCCTTCTGGGTGCCAGGGATGCTGTTCCCTCTGCTTGGCCTCCCAGGAGGACTGTGTTTCCTTGAATCCCGCCTGCGCACTCCTGGGTCCTATGGCCACAAGAAACTGTCTGCACCCGGTCCTCATACGTGGCGCTCCCTGCCTTTGGGTAGCCAGCTAGCTGGCCTGCTCTAGTGTCACCAGGTTGACAAAAAGAATCCTCCTCCCCTTTTTCTGGAAGAGGATCCTGCAGATATTAATTGAAGAGTCATGTGTGCCTAGTCACAGACAGTGTCAGTAAGTCCTAGATTAGGAGTCCCTGCCCTGATTTCCAGTTTATTGTTAAATCCCTTAAACCAGCCAATTCCTCCTCATTTTTAAATACGAAAGCATGGAGTGCCTGCGAACCCGGGATCTCTCTGCTTTGCCTGGCAGAGAGATTGGAGAGCAAATTGCAGAATTGGCTGGAGGCTCCTCTCTGCCCTCCCCCAAGAGCCTTCTGGGGAGAAGTGGGAAGCCCTTGTGAAGTGGACATCATGGAGCCGGTAGAGGAGCTGGCTCAGCCCCAAGTCATGCACAGAACTTACAAATGAACAAGTGCTGAGGGAAACTGTGACGGCCGTGGTCTCGGAGAGCCACTGATGCTGAGCCGGGATGGACACGGGCCAGTGTTGTGGCCAGTTACCAGGCCAGCCTTTCAGCTTTCTGGA
The DNA here is from genome assembly GCA_963574885.1 of Lepilemur ruficaudatus. Classification (NCBI taxonomy): domain Eukaryota; kingdom Metazoa; phylum Chordata; class Mammalia; order Primates; family Lepilemuridae; genus Lepilemur; species Lepilemur ruficaudatus. Next base: position 126,816 of record CAUYRT010041632.1, read on the forward strand.
TGCTGGAGGCTTTGCAGAAATGACATATGGAGTTTCCCAAGGCCAACGGTGACAACAAAAGCACAGGCCCAGCCATTTCTGCAGTTTCCCAGAGGGACCTGGGAGAGCGGGAGGCCTGGAGGGCTGTGGAATTGTCTCCTATTAACTGTGACAGTGACTGGACTGTCCCAGGTGCATAATTGCTTTCTTGCTCTCAGGCTGATGCGAATAAATGCAACCGTTTAGGGAGCACTGGCTCCGTGCTGGGTACTTTGTGTGCCTTGTCTCAGACCGTAACCAGCTAGGGAGCTAGTCCTCTCACCACCCCCATTTTGCATACAGAGGCTAAATGATTGACCCACGGCGACTGCCCAGCCGGGGTTCACGCCCAGGTTGGCAAGAATCCTAACTGGTGGTGTGCCTGCACCCGGGATCCCGTGTCGACTTGCCTCCTCTGGAAATAGAGTCAGGTCGTTATCCTGAGTAACAAGGAGGTTGCCTAGCAACCTCAACCAACCGAGAAAGTGTGAACTGTGGCTTGACAGATGACTTAGGGTAAATAGGTCCCAGTCCAGGGCATGTGCAGTTCTGGACATTCCCAGAACTCATGGAATTACTTGGAAAGAAGGCTACGCGGTAAGAGGGGAATTAGAGCCAAAAGAGAGATAAAGTGCTGGAACTGGATGTTGACAAGAGTCTGTCCGCATAAACATGCGGGTTTTAAATGACACTTGCCTCGTGCTTTCCACTTGTACTGCGGCGTCGGCCCCGGCAGCAGAGCTTCACCGGCTGTTTGCGTGTCTGGAAGGGCAGTGCTTGGGGACTCTATCTAAGGGCCAGCACCCGGACGAGAACAAATGGTCTAGCAAGGGGGATTTTATTAATATATTCAACATCCTTGCTATTACAGGTTACTATTTCTGACATGTATTTAGATTGGTGACTTTAGTTGTGATTCCAGAAGAACTGGTTACCAACACTGTCATCCTCCTCAAATGTCTTCATCTGCACGCTCACCGCTATCCACGTGCGGGTTTGATTAAGGAGCAGACTCTGGTTAGACCTGCAGTCTCCCAGCCTGACGTGCGTCAGAATCACTGAGAGAACAAATGAACAAATGAAAACAAGTCCAAAACAAGCCACAAACAGATTGTCAAGTCTTGCCCAAGTCCAAGGATTGATTTGGTAGAGAAATTGTATTTTGAAAGCTGCCCAGGTAATAATTCTGGCATATGGCCAGGTTTGCAAAATCTTGGATGAACTGACTAAGGCAAACAAAGGCATTCTAGTTTTTTATCTGCCAGCTTTTCAAAAGTTTTCATCTTCAAAATGAAAATGTTACATCAACCACAGACTCCCATGGTCAAGGTGGACGGCAAAGCAGTATCATGTTCTGGTTGGCGTCTTGGAACATTCAGACCTTGAAGAGAATAAGCAAAGCGTTTTCATAATCATGATGTCATGTGGATTGAAAGGGGAGGTCTGGGCTTGAGTTCCAGCTGTGCCAATAAACATCTGGGTGGGAATTTGGGTGAATCACTTCACGTCTCTATAGCTCTGTTTTCTCATCCACAAAACGAGGGGCTGGCTCCGTTTGGTTTCCAAGTTCCCTTCTAGGTCTCAGGTTCTGTGATTAGCATCTCTGCTGTCTGGAACATTCTTTTATGTCCAGTGATTTAAATCAGATTATCAAATATTTATTGAACACCTGCGAGGTGTCCAGGAACCGAGATTATTTGAAAAATTGGATCTCGGGAGAAAAGAGGGGCTTGAGAAAGAGACAAGTATGAGTGGGAAGAAATAGATGGAATTCAATGACTAAGAATGTCTGAGTCCGAGTAAGCGTTTTCTGCTTTCCTGTTTGGAGCCATTTTGTGGGTTGAAGTGCAGGTTACAGTGAGACAATTGGCTGAAAGCAGCAAACAAATATAACCTGAGAGATGGTAACTGTGTTACTCAGCCCTTTGGATGACAAATACTGCCAGGTGATAAAAAGCACTTATGCTTCGGGTGCTAATCTGGTGCTAAAATGCTGCTTCAGGAAAAATGTCTTACCAGAAGGGAAATGCAGGGGATTTGACTGACAGGAACAGCTGGAGGCCCTGCAATTGTCCAGATAGGAAGCAGGGAAAAATAAAAAAGGAGTCGTATGTTATATGGAAGGAACTGGTGTGAGCCCAGTCTCTCGAATGTTCTCGTTTCTGGATGTTTCTGAAGGCGGTTGATTATATTATCTACCGGTCTCTCTCAGGGCTCAGACTCAGGCTGTTACTCAATAGTGGAACCCTGTGCCCCCCAAAAGCTTCTCAGTGCAGCTCTCCTTTCTGGGGAGGAGCCGGTGGCCTAGGGTGGGGGGTTTCAAATGGCTTTTAGAGTCGCAGGGAAGTGCTGACGGTGGGGGTGGGGGGAGAGAGAAAAGGGAGGGCTGTAGCAGCACCTCCTTAAATCAGAGCACCTCTGCTCTGCCCTGCTGTACCTGCTGGGGCTCTCCGTGAAGCGCTGGGGCAGGTTAGCCAGTGGGCAGAACTCGTGAGCTACTTTCTTGGCATGAGTCACCCATTTGGCAAGACCAAGTTGGGCAGAGACCGAGTGGTCCGTGAGCCTGGTTTGGCTGGGGCACTGAGTGACCATGTCTGGGGTGAGTTTGCTGGATAATGTGATCAGATTTCCTGGTACCGAGAGCTGGGCGGAGGGTACATTTGTTATTCCACACCCTCCCCCACATTCCATCACGACCCTGTCTTCTGGGGGTGGGGTGGAGTGAGGAATGAGGGTAAGGTCCACGTGGACTCATTTAATCCTCCTAACAACTTTCTGGGCGAGCTGCTACAATCCACAACTAGGACAGGAGGAAACTGAGGCTCACAAAGTTCAGGGGTCTTGCCTGAGACTATATAGGCAAAGGGAAGTGCTGGGGGACATTGAAGTGTGTGTCTGGGGTCACTTCCCTGGAGCTGCCTCCAAGAATACCCCAGAAGGATCTGGACCTGGAAGCCACTAGAACCTTCTCTGGGTATCATGGAAACCAGCGTCCCAGGGAGGCAGACCTGGCTTAGGCATCCGGAAGGAGGAGGCAGTGGAAATCGGCTTTTGGGGGCCCTGTGATGTATCTGCAATCCTCCTGGGCCTCAGCTCACAGCACTATGGTGCTGTGGTATCAGCCTCAGAACAGGAGGGCGATTTAATCTCTGTTTGGCCATAAACCTCCTGCAAGAGCTAAGTAAAAGCCCCTCTAGCAATAAAACCAGGGTCATAAAAGACTGAGCTGCACTAGTAGGTAACATGAAATCATAAATAGTCAAATTTCCAAAATTTATAAGGGGTAACAGAAATAACTCATTACTTTCTCTTAACATAAATTGATTTGAAATTTAGGGATCGTGATTTCACTCTCTGAGGTGAAGAAAGTAAACTGTGTGGAGTAGGCACTCCGTAAACATTCCTTGAATGAATAGATGAGAAAGGAACAAAGACCAAGTTATGTCAGGCATTCGTTCCTTCCGTCCTGGGATAAAGGCAGAAGGCCCTGCTCCTCAGGAGGGGGCACTCATGTGAACCCGAAACATGTTCTTTCCTTGTATAAAGTCACTGAGAACTCGAGGTGATTTTTCAATTGTTGACTACTATTTACATTTTATGTGTCTAAAGTAGGCTTGTTCCAGATCTTTCATAAAGCCCACCGGCTATGAAGAAACCGGCTGGAGTGGTATCAGTGGCACACGCGGATGTCTTCTTCCTTGACATTTTTCCCTTGGCAGATGTCTCAGATAGTTTCCCTCCGGCATCTCTCTCGGGATATAGACCCCAATAAAACGTATGGCCTGACATACCAGCGGCCGTGCTGAGCCGCAGACACATGTTTAGAATTCCTCAGTCTACAGTGAGGCCGGCAGAGAAAGCCCCAAGCTAGAAAGGCAGACACTGGGCACTTTTGAACTTATTCTGGGTATTAAAGGAGCATTAAATGGGAAAGAGTATGAGGAAATAGCAGCGAGCGACTTCAGCTGACTGGAGAGAGAGCTGTCACAGGAGGGAGAGGGCACAGGGCTGTGTGAGCAGCACGTACGTCCGAGAGACATTTCTAGGTGAACTGCATGAAGCCCTGCGTGCGACCTGGTACCATCCTGTGCAGAATGAGGCCTTCTAGAAAAGGTGGTGGATCAGAGCTATGTCTGTGTCTAGGGCATCTGTGCCTTCCTCCAGGTGGGGAAATTCACAGCAGGTTGGACTCTTCTGCCTGGGGTCGGCACTCAGACTGTGTGCATGGGCTTGGGTAGATTGTGGCTGGTGTCCACGCAGACTGGTGGATGCCGTGTTGTACCTGTTGTTAAATATTTTAACGTCCCCCCTGGTCATCCATATCCTCCACAATATTGATTAGTTGAGGGTCTCTTGCCAGATTCCACAGACCTCTAGTCTTGTCCTTGTCCTTAGCCAATGACTTTAAAGAAATGGTAGAAAGTGCCATTTGGAGACAAGATAAGCTTGACAAATTGCACCTAATCTCACTCTTCACTTAGGTGATTTCTTGGATCTTGGCTTAAATGTGACTTCTCCAGAGAGGTCTTCCATGACCCTGAGTCTAGATTAGACCCTTTCTATCTGTGCCCACAGCTCACCGCACTTACCCTGTTAAAATGTCATTATATTCTAACATTAACATTTGTTTTTAGTGAACATCTAATTGGCTGATAAAATACATAGGACAGGGACTTCAGGGAGCTCATTCACCCCGTACACCAGAGCATAGCACCTAATAATCGTTCGGCTAATATTTATTGACTAAATGAAATGAATGTTTATTAGACATCAGATGTAACACCTGTCTTCGAGGTGGGTCATTCTATAGAAGAGACAGTAAAAGTCTCCAGGTGTGGGGGCACAGCTGGCGTTTATACCGGGTGTTATAGGAAATGCAGAGCAAGGAGCAGTTAGCCCAGGGTTCTGGGCTTGTGGGTGTGGGCGGTGTGGACGGCATAACTGGTGAGAATTTGGGAAGACTTTGCCATGAAGGCCAGCCTGAGAGTGGGAACCAAGAGTCTGCCAAGCATTCCAAGAGGCAGCTGCAGGTGGAAGGGCACTGGGGGTTGGTGACCGAACAGGTGTGGCATATTTTGAAATGGTAAACCATTTGAGTTGACAAGTTAGTGCATAAGAGAGGAAATGATGAAATAACAGGCTAGGAAAGGAAGCAGAGTCTTGTAAGGCATGCAAGGGAGGCTGGGCGGCTCTACCTTCTATACCATGGGGAACTTTTAAATGATTTTAACAAGGGAGTTACACTCTTCAAAAACACAGCATTAGTGGTAAGAGGAAGAACAGACTGAAAATTGGAAGATCCCGTAAGCGCAGCTATTTCCTGGAGGGCAGGTGTACTGGGTCCTCGCTCTTTGTAGCATATAAGGAGTAAAGGAGAGGGGATATTCAAGATGACACTGATGCATCCACAAATCTGTCTTGACAGGCTTGTGTGCAGTGGCCGCCATCCTGACCCCTTCACACCTCAGTAGCTGCAAGTGTGAAATGCAGGACTGCGTGTCCCTGAGCGCTCGCGCTCTGTAACTGTGTATAACCGTGGGCTAGTGGTCTATTACTAGAGGAGACACTTGAATTGTAATGAAATCAACGTAAGTGCTGGCTTAGCAGCAATTCTTGTAAAAAGACACAGGACTTTTATTTGACTGCTCAGCACGACAGGAGGTGCGGCTGAGAGGAATGGGCTGGAGAGACAGAGAGGTCCCAGTTTCACGGCAGTGCACACCTTTGACTTGAGATTGCCCCAGGCTTCACTTTTGCAGAAGGACGTGAACAATTGGGAATGAAAAAGTGTGGAGGAGGGAGAAAGGTCTCACATCCAGATTGTAGGAAAACTGAATGAAGGAACTGCAAATACACAGCCTGGAAAATAGAAATCTTCAGAAAAATGTTATTGCTGCCTTCGTATATTTGAAAGACTTGTTATGTAGAAAAGGGACTTCAGGGAGCAGGTTTTAGGACCAATGATCGGAAGCTTCTGAATGCATAATTTGGCTGAATATATGTAAAAATCTACCCACTAGCTAGAATGTTTCAAAAACAAATGGGACTTTTACAAGTTTGGCTCATTCACCGAATAATTTTCATGAGGGAAAGGAGGAGTTCTGCTCAGCTCAGCGTTATATCCGTGGAGCCCGTGTAGCGACTGGCACACAGCGCTGATTCAACAAATATTTATCAAACGAGTCAATGAACAAAGGTGATATTGAATGCGCTGTGAGCTCCTCTCTACCCCTGATATAAGATTCATGTCTCCATTCCTGAAACTTTTATTTACAGAGCCCTTACTATGTTATATTTAAATTTATTCTTTTAATATCTCCTTTTCTAACTAGACTATGAGCTAATCGATGTCAGGGATTGTGTTTTAATGGTGTCTTCCATGTTCAGTCCAATTCCTGGCATGTAGCAGGTACTCAGTGAGCAGGGTGACCATCTAATTTATTATTATATTTAAACCAGGACACTTTGAGAGTGAGGGGGGTGCCAGCCAGATAGGAACTGATATCACAGCATGAACTGGTACTGTGCCAGGCAAATCAGAAAGTACAGTTAACCCTAATCAGTGAGTGCTTGTTGAATGCATAAAAGGCTAATGGGTTTATGGAGTCCACAGAGGTAGGCTGTACTAATGTTTTCCCTTGCGTTGAGATTAAAAGCTGTTCCCTAGGAATTCCACCCACTGGACTGAGTTCTGTTTGACTCGTCAGGCAGAATGCACCTAGACTTTCTTTCATGTGGCATTTAAATACTTGAATTCATCAGCTGCTTCTTCCCCTGTGCTAAAGGTTTTCTTTTCCAGCCTAAACATTCCCAGTCTCTTTAACCATCTCCTGTTTTGCCTGGAGGTCAGCCTGGTGGTATTTGAAGTTCTCTGGTTCTGAATGGGTTTCATTTGACAGGGTCAGTTCAGGTGCTGCAGGCCTATCTTCTCATCTCATCTGTCTTCTGCCCACATTTCCAAGTCCTTGACCCCCTCCCTCTCCCTGTCCGTCTAGCCTTGTCAGGGTCTCTAGAGCCAGTTGTGACCACGGACAAGGAGGATTTAGAAAGTTCTGGGCCAACATTCTGCAGCTCAACCTCACGGAAGCCTCGCTGCCGGTGTAGCCCTCACCGGGTGACCTGATTCTTATCCGTGTGCTCTGGTCTGGCTCCAAGATCCAACTCTCTGTGGCCCCAATTCTGGTGACCGGGCCTCTGACCTGATTCCTTGGCCCGAGTCCCTGTGTGGGTCACCTACAGAGAGCCTGTCTTGTTCTTATTAGTCCATCTCCTTCCTGCCCCGGTGACCAGGTCTGAGCCCGTGAGGCCTGCCGGAAGGCGTCCCATCCATCAGGCACTTGTCTTGGATCCCAATCCTCCTGCCCACCTGCAGGGCTGAGCTTAGTGCCCTGTCTGTAAGTCTGGATTGGGGGGGTCTGCCTGCTGGCTGGGATGCCTTCCCAGAATCTATAAATGTCCGCGCTGTGCTAGAACATTCTCCAGATGTGGCACCAAAATCTTTTGTTTGTCTCATTCATCTTTTTTTGCTTTCTTTCTTGCTCTCACTTTCCTCTCTTTCACTTTCATTGGTTTTCTAATTTTCCCCCTTTCATATTCTTTCCTTCTTCTTTTTTCTATGTTTAATTAATCTCAAAGAATGCAGATGCTTCTCAGTTTTTCTGTTTGATTTTATGGGGGGCAAAAAGGGTAGAACATTCTTAAGGAGTCTGAGCTGGTGACATCGCGGGGCCGAGTCTTCTGCGTCCTTTTGTGGCGTCCCGGGTGCTGGGCGCTCAGCAGTGGCCTGCGGACGGGCTGAACAATTGCTTCAAAATCCAACTCGGAGATGCTAGATTTTGATCCTCCTATTCCCCTAGCGGGAAAAGCTCTCTATAAATGCACAGCATTTTACAAAATTGCTAGAAAGCTCTGAAGAGGGAACTGACCTTTTTCAACGTTAAGTCACATTAGACCCTTGAGCTGCATGTTTCATAAATTCCAGAATGAAAGTTAAAGCCTCCAAAAGGTTAACAATCTCAACTGCAGGGGGAATTTTTTTCAGATGAGGATGATGATCCTTTTCATCAGCTTCTAACATCGAGTTAGTAGGTCAAATTGCATTTTCAGGAAAAAAAATGGGATGGAATAAATAGAACAACATTCTGCTTTTAACTCCCAAAATATTGCTCCTTGCTCTGCCTTCTACCTAGCTATGGGATCCTAAGAAAGCCATTTTATCTCTCCGGGCCCTGTGTTCTCATTTCTACAATGAAGCTTTGGGCTATGTGATTTCCCAAGCCCCTTGCGGCTGGAGCATTTTGCGATTTAACACAAACACGAAGAAGCAGCAGTGTTTGGGGCTTGTGGTATGGATAGATGCGATGTTTTCTGTGACTGTTCCTCACTTGCGGGATATGGAAATGGCAAGCGCCAGTCAAAAGCGAGTCTCCCCAGGATTCTGTAGTCTGGAAGTTCATGCGGCCTTGTTGGCTGGAGAAGCAGCCAATGTATTTCAGCGGTGCAGAGATCAAAATAGCATGGTGGAGATGGGGCACTTGTATTTCCTAGCTGTGTGACATTGGATGTATTACTTAGCTACTCTTAAAGCCTCATGTGTCAAATGCGAATAATAAAAGTACCAAGTCTGAAGGGCTGTTGGGGATTACAGGAAGTACTATATGTAATGTTGACATGGTTCTTGGCACATAGTATGTGGTCCATAAATGTTAGTTGTTAGTTGTTGTTCCTTATCTGGGATATGATGGTCTTGGCATAGGGGATCTTAAAGGGCCCATGCAGCTCTCAATAGCTCTAATTCTTATGGCTCTGGATAAAGCGTAATGGCAGATGACCTCCAGGATGTTTGGTTAGCCTGCGTTTGGGGAATGAGGCCAAAGTTCACATGAGAACTCCAAGCCTATGATAACGGCAAATGCTATTTTGGGGTTAGGTGACATTTACTGACACAATGGAGCCTTTTGATTAAACATACCTCCTGATACATTTCTATTTTGCAATTGTACTTGTACTTTTCTGGGAGGCGAGGAAGCCAGGAAAATATTTTGTGGTACCCCCTGCTAAAGGCTGGAGAGTTGGAGCTACTAACCTCTTCAAAATGTACTGCCTGAGGAAGATGTTTCCTTTAGTGACTCTGAAATAATCACAGAGGAAGTCAGGTCCTCTCTGGGCGCTGACCGGGAAGCACTCGCTCAGGGCTGTGTTTGGCCTCCTTGACAACACAGACCTGGGTCCAAAGTGCAAAAGCCAGAGGCTCTCTGCAGGATCTGCTGGCAGAAGATTGTCTTAGACCTGTGCAAATGGTTGTTTTTCTGGGGGCGCTGTCCTGTACTCTGACAGTGCTAGGACGTCATTGGAGACCTTTGTAACTTTGTGTCCGAGCTATGACATGTTTCTGCCAGTGGCTCGGCCTCCATACTGCAGCTGGTGCAGGAAGGTCAAAGGTAACGTGGGTGTGTGGCCTGGTGTGGCTGGGCTAGCAAGGCCTCCCAGCAAAAGAAATAAGTGATTCTGACAACATGTTCTGAAACTCAATGCACAGAGTAACCATCTATTAGGGGACTCTCTTTCTCATGTGATCTTTGGTCTTAAATCTGTTGAATCAAATGCCTGACTTTTAAGGTAGAATTAAAACATGCTTGAAAAGTAGTTGGGGAGTGGAATGAGGGGTCGCAATAGGGGAAAGGAATTCCTCTAAAACTGATTTATGTGATTAACTGTACACCTCAGTAAATTCACTGAAAATCATTTAATTGTACACTTAAAATGGAGTAAAGGCATGATATGTAAAGTGTACTTCAACAAAGAAAAAAATTAAAAGCAAAAAAAAAGTCTAATAAAACAATCACACAAAGAAGGAAGAGAAAGGAATTAAATGTCAACATTATGGAAGATCAAAAAACTACAAAGACAAAAAGACAGAGAAAAAGAAAGAAACAAAGAATTTATGGCTGGGCATGGTAGTTCATGCCTGCAATCCCAGCAATTTGGGAGGCTGAGGAGGGAGGATTATGTGAGGCCAGGAATTCAAGACCAGCTTGGGCACTAGAGTGAGACCCCATCTCTGCAGAAAATAAAAAAATTCACCAAGTACGGTGATGTGCACTTTTAGTCCCAGCTACTTAGGAGGCCGAAGTGGGAAGATTGCCAAGCCCAGGTGATTAAGGCTGCAGTGAGCTATGATCATGCCACTGTCCTCAAGCATAGGTGAGAGAGCAAGACATCATCTCTTAAAAAGAAATTTTTAAAACAACCAGTAATTAACAATATAACAAAAACAAAGCCCACATATAAATATTAACCTTGAATACAAATGAGTTAAATGTTCCACTTAAAAGATATAGATTGGCAGATTGGAAAATGGATGAAAATACCATGATTCAACAATACGTTGCTTTCAAGACACTCACCTTATCCAAAAAGACACATATAGACTGAAAGTAAAGTGGTGGAAAAACACACTCCATGTCAACAGAAACCAAAAGCAAGCAGAAGTAGCTATACTTATATTAGATAAAACAGGCTTTAAATCAAAAACAGTAAAAAAAAAAAAAAAAGGCAAAGAAGATCACTATATAATATTAAAGGGACAAAATTATCAAGAGTACATAATAATCCTAAAAATATATGCACCCAACATCTGAGTCCCCAGAGTCACAAAACAAATATTCCTAGACCTAAAGAAATAGATAAACAGCAACACAATAATAGCAGGGAATTTCAACACTCCACTGATCACTGAGACAGAAAAATCTACAAAGAGATATTGGACTTTGGACAAGATGGACTTAACAGACATTCAGAGAACAGTCCACCCAATGACTACAGAATACACATTCTTTTAATCAGCACATGGAACATTCTCCAAAATAGACCACATTTTAGGCCACAAAATAAGTCTTAACAAATTTAAAATTCAAAATCATATCAAGTATCTTCTCCGATCACAGTGGAGTAAAGCAAAAATCCTAAATCCTATATGAAGAGGAACTTCAGAAACGCATACAAATACACGGAAATTAAACAACATGTTCTTGTATGATCACTGGATGAACAAAGAAATAAAGATGGAAATTAAATAATTTTTGAAATGAATAAAAATGAAGACAACATATCAAATTCTGTGGGATATAGAAGTAGTGCTAAGAAAGATGTTTATAGCATTAAATGCCTACATCAAAGAAGTAAAAATATCACAAATTAACAACCTAACATCACACTTCAAGGAACTAGAAAAGCAAGAACAAACCAAAACCAAAATTAGCAGAAGAAAAAAATTAACAAAGATCAGAGCAGAACAACAGAGACATACACATACACACATACAGGATCAGTGAAACAAAAACTTAGTTCTCAAAAAAGATAACCAAAATTGTCAGACCACTAGCTAGACTAATCAAGAAAAAAAGAAGATCCAAACAAACACAATCAGAAAAGAAAAAGGAGACATTACAACTGATACCACAGAAATACAAAGACCATCAGAGACTATTATGAACAACTATCCTCTCACAAACTAGAAAATCTAGAGGAAATGGATGAATTCCTGAAAGCATACAACTTCCTGAGATTGAACCAGGAAGAAACAGAACTCCTGAATAGACCAATAACAAGTAGTGAGATTGAATAGGTAATAACCCCCCCCCCAAAAAAACTAAATCCCTACCAGATAGACCAGCTTAGATTTACAGCCAAATTCCACCGTACCTACAAGAAGAACTGATACAACTCTTACTGAAACTGTTCCAAAAGATCAAGAATGAGGGAATCCTGCCTAATTCATTCTATGAAGCCAGCATCACCCTGATATCAAAGCTAGAAAATGGTTATTATTTTAATTACTTTGCTTCTCCTGCAAAACATATTCATCTTTGGTATAATACCAAGTACTGTTATAGATGCTTTATATGTATCATTAATAACTCATTTAATCTGCACAATATCACTGTTAATTTAGAAGACGTAGTTATTTGTTTTTAGATTAGGATACAAATCTGAAACTCAGAGAAGTTTAACAATTTGCTTAAAGTCACACAGACAGCAAATGGTGTAGTTGGCATTCCAAGTTAGGCAGTCTGCAAAGTACACTATTAGTATATGATGCACTTTCTCTTTTTCTACATAGAAGTTACAAGCATATAGATGATAATTGACATCATTGCAATGGATGTGATCACTGGAATAGTGAAAGAAGAGTATCTCAGACAGAAACTAAGGCATACTCAATCATCTACTGATCTTTCCCTGAAGTCTTTAGTATTCATCTTCTATTCTGGCAGTTTCTGGGCATTCCTATCTGTACTCCAGCACCAACTATCTTGGCAACTTCTCTTGTCCAACCTACCTTACAAATACATCTACAAATTTGCCTTCTGACTGGACTTGAATTTGCATTTTGAACCACATGAAAACCCTTTGTCATAAGCTTCAAGATGACCTATTACTGGAACTTTTGCCTCCTTCCTACTTTGTGTTATATATTCTTCTGCAGCCATGTAAAAACAGTTAATGTGACCAAACTCACACGTGTCTGTAAACCACCTCATTTCTTTTCCTGAAATGCTTCCCCCCACCTTCAGCTCCCTATGTGCCAAAATACCTCGTTTCTCCTGCAAAGCGTACTCATCTCCTTCAGATAGCCTTCTTATATAAACTCCTACTTAACCTACTTCCATCTTATTCCCATTATAAATCACCATGATTGCTCAATATGCATAAGCATTTCTGTGCAGATGTTGCTAGAAGCAATGTTTATCTGTTTCTCTAATTTTGTTTACAAATGATCAGAGAATGGTGTACTCTAGTTCATCACAGGTTTTAGTTACTAGGAACAAGAAATATGTACCATGCTTGAATGGCCAATTGTCTAATATTAAAATTCAATAATAGCCTCAAGCCTAAACTATACTGAAAATAATTTAATCTTCCTTTAATGATTCTGAAAACACTTCAGGGTTTTGCAGAGTCTCAAAGTTATCATTATCATTGTCCTATATATGTAGGGAAGTAATAGAGATTTCCAGTCCACAGGTTATCAGATTGATCAGCTTCTACTGCATTGCTTTAGGTCTTCTCCACCTCCCTCATTATATTGTAAGGTCTTTAAGATCCAGAATCATGTCTTCTACTTATTTCTCACTTCACATAGGACTTTGCACAAACAGCTGCAAAATTCGTATTTTATATTGTATATATTGGAGTTTAGAGTACACAGACATTCATTTTAATTGTCTATCTTTTCCCTTTACTGTATATGTCAGGATTTAGCCTACTTTTCCATCCCACAACTAGAGGAAAATACAAGCAATAGCTACTGTTACTAACTGACTAGTGACCCATAATTCTTTGAGTATATCTCTATCGTGTAGCATACTATAGGAACTAGCACTTTTCACTAATATCCAGTTCTCCTCTATTTACAGGCGCATAGGGTGGTTGTATTTCCCTGCCACAACTGGGCCAGTCCCTGCACTGCTATACAACTTGCTCAGGCAATTAAAAATGAATGGAAGTGACAAATGTCACTTCCCATTAGAATATTTAATGCTGATGCCCTACTCTCCAGCTTTCTCTTCCCCAGCCATGATGATCCTGAAATCACCTGTTGATGTGGGATTGTTACAAGATCGAAGCACTGCAACAATGAACTAACATATGGAGAACACTTTCCCTCTGGAGACACTCAGACTAAGAGTGAGCAATGCATGAGCAAAAATAAATAAAAAACTTACTAGGTAAAGCCTTCTAGATTTTAGGGTTGTTGTTTTACCATCACATAACTTAGCATAACCTGATACAGCAATTTATAAATGTCTTATTATATATTTTTTCCATAAACAGTACATTCCTTCAGGTCAGGGAGCATGTCTGAAGCATTTACTCACTCTCAGTATCTATGCCAAGATAGTTTTTAGTAGGCTGTCAAATAGTGTCTGTGGAATGAATAAACACAAAGTAAATGATCTTTATTTTCATAGAAAATATGATAATATTCTCCACTTGATCATTTATTTTATCCATTAAAATTAGAGTTTAGCCTCAGGAATCTGCTGGCCTACTACGGTTTTGACAATCTGAATGTTTTCTTAAAGCTGCTAAGTAATTAAGAATTGCCCCTAGATAAGAGTCTTCCTCTAAACTAATGTGTCTCCTGAGTCCCATCTTGGCTCACCTGGTACCCCTTGCTTATTTTTTCTGAAGCGAATTTTCTTCTCTTTTAAATGCTGTTATTTGCCATGTTGTTTAGATTACTTCTATACAATACTACCACCAGTGTTATTTCTGATTGTCTAGGAACCTGCTATCAAGAATGTAAAAACTGTGTTAATTTAATCATACTATATAGTAAAAGCACCATTGTTTAGCCAAAAAGGATTTCACAACTCTCTGATGTCATTTTATCATTTGCAAAGTTAGCATGCATTTCATGTTTTGCAATATAACCACTGGAAAAGGAACACATTTTTTAGGAAGGGCTAGAAAAGGAGTGTGAATGTGGGGGGATTACTGGGTATCTTGTCCTAAAGATGAAAGGCATAGGACAGGTGTGGGCGTCACTAGGAAAAAGTGGCCAAAGGACCAGGGCTATGATAAAACCCATAGAAATCAAATCCCTAGGTGCTCTATAAATTGGTATTGCATTTAAGATGTTTATATAGTTAATGGTATTTACCAGTACATTATGCAATGACCATTTGAGAAGATGCACTCAAGAAATATATAATTCAGACAAAATTCAAGGGGAAAATGTTTTTCATCAAAACTAATAGGACTTTGTTCCTTATTAAGAATAAAAATAATATAATTAATTACATCTCAATCTCTTTTGCTCTGGCCACTTAGAAGCTCTAAGTCACTTTTCAAAAATTAAATTTATAAACTGTAACTTCTTGCTCCGTATTTTCCTGGTCTTTTTAACAATAAATTATATTTTCCTAAATTATGATATATAGTCCTACAAACTAAATGAAATATTTATTAAAAGAAATGAGAAATAAAGATGTTAATGAATGAATAAATGAATGAATGAATGAAAAGCAAACAAATTCAATAGATGGTTTTCAAATGAATGTTTCCATACAAATGACTGGATTTACATTGTTCATGCTAAATATATATCTGCCCAATTCATTTTTTATTAGTAAAGAGTCTTGGTCACTTGAGACCATTTTAGCTAATCTATTTCACTTAGAATAATGTATTCTAAAAGGCACATTAAAAATTATATTTGATGGTAGATATATTTAACACTCAACCTTTTTCCCTATGTCTACAGTCTATGTTTCTTTCTCATAGCGCATAACAAAATTATTTCAAACCAATAGATTATTTTCATGAAGGTCAATTCTAAGCACTTACAACTTATGGTATTATAACCCTTTTCTCATTTACAGAAAATTTAATATGTTTAAGTGTTTCCATGTTATTCAGTGTTTGGCTTACTTATCACATGACATAGTCTAAGACAATATCTGAAATTGAGAATATTAATATGTAGATAGGTCTTATGGTCAGTTCATTGCAATCCACATATCATGGCAGTTGTCTGTTCCATTATGAAAATACTGTCATGTTTTCCACACCAGTGTTGGTTTATTACGTGAGCTCTAACAAATGAGGTATCACAGTCATTCTTGATTCCGCGCGTCCTAGTGCCATTAGCATTCGTACTAAATGAATGCCATTTAACTTAATGAGAAGTGCATTTCCTCCATCCATTTACTGCCCCTTTAAGTGCTTATCTCGTTTTCTAAACCTGCTGCAAGGCATGTGGGTAGCCAGTAAAGTGAGGATTTAAAAAGATTTTTACTTCATATATCTTAAACTGAATTGCTCTTTACTGACATTCTAAAAGTAGAGAGATCTATGATCGTGTCGTGTCCTCAGTCCTCTTTCCTCACATCTTAGTGACTTCTATGATGTTCCTACCAAAGTGGTTTATTCAGTAATCTAATAACTTCAGTATCAACTTTTCAGCCCCGTTTATGTTTTGATAAATTATTTGGACTTTTTTTTTTGTAAGGAATGAATGTTTGGGTACCATTGTCATGGTTGAAAGGAAACCATGGTCCCTTACTACGTCTCAGGTGGATGTTGTATAGCAAGTGTTTGAATGCCTTTTATATTCAGATGATTGAAGTTCACCATAAGAAAGCACAAATTCTAAGAAATTATGTAGCTGTTGAAATGGAGCTGCCATTTTCTAAAGCATGACACCCATTTCTTGTCATGAAGTTTTATTCAAGATGCTGGACTGCAAACCACAGAGAATGAGATATTGGCAAAGCAGATGCTATAGAAAGAACAACAACAAAAAAACTCCTGATGGATTCCTTAATCATATAAGTCACTGGTGAACAATAAAGCACTGTTAAGATTGCTATAGAAATTAGGTCTTGACCTGACTTTTTGAAAAATAGTACAAAGTAAATTGAAAACATAAATGGATACGTGCTTTTCAGAAAGGTTGGGAGAACTGCCTTTCAGTATAATGAAGATGAAGGATGTTTGTTCTATCAAAGACAACATTAAAATTAATGATACCTAGCCTAAAGAGGATGAATTGTTGAATTTTTGGAGTAGACATCATATATTCATGTCATCAGTATGTATATAAAGGGTGTGTTTCTACTCACAAAATTATTGACTAAGATGGGAAAAATCAAGCCAGGAGAGCATACAGGTCATGCAGAGGTGCACGTCTGCCCTGACAACTTGAAGCTATGCAGGAGATGTGGTATGCCCATGACAAGCTTGCACACCTAACAATGTTATCCTCTCAGGCCCAGCAGACCAGCTTTTCTTCCCAGGGTTTTTGCTTTACTCTAGCTTCTTCACTCAACTTTATTTCCCTGATGCCAGCCTTCCCCTTTTTGGCCTTTTTCACCACCTGTCTGGCTCCAGATTTATGGATATTTTCTTCCAGCGCCAGCCAGAGACTGCTGAGCTAGCACAACACGTAGCCAGAGGGAAGAAGCCCTGGCCTTCAATCTCAGTCATTCAGATTCAGCACCACTTACTACAGAGCCAACTACTGCATCTTTTATTATTGCTTTGGCCATTTTTGTGCTTATTGTTATCTGAAGTTTCTGAAGCCAAACTTAAAATAATATGTGGTCCCTTGTGTGTGGCCGTCGCCAGGTGCTAGTAGGAGCCAGGTGCTTCCGTAGCAGTAACAGAGCTGCCTGGTGACTTCAGCATTTGCATGAACTATACTTATTAGGAAAACATAAATTAAAGAGAATAGGTTCAGTCAATAAACACAAGTTGGACAATTTACACACCAGTAATATCCTGATCCACATGATGATAATTAAACCTAACAGTTCAAGTAAGAAGAATCACAGAATTTCCTGTACATATGATGGCATAAAGTTTACACTATTTAAATTCTTCTGGATGATTTGCTGTTATGCAAAGTGCCTTGTTTTTTTAATCGGAGGGATCTCAGAATAGTGGCTCTGACTTAGGACTCTGCCTCTGAAAGCTGGCTTCATTAAGCCACTTAAGCACACTGAGCTACAATTGCTACATCTCTGAAGTTGAAATAATACCTGCCTTGTAAAGTTGTTTTGAGTATTTAAGAGTATTAGTAAATTAGCACACATTAGGCACTCAATAATATATTTAGTCTTAGGAAACTAAAATTACTATAGCATATCATATATAAGTATGCATAAGTAACATGCAACATTTTTATATTTACTCTGATGTATACTATATGATATTATTGGTAATATTTTTGAAGTTTCAAATATTAAATATAATGATGGACTATCCCCACACAGCCACAGTCTCTGACATTTGTCACTTTGTCTATTTCTCCCTTATTCTCTCAGTTCATAAGAAGTCCCCCTATGTTTCCTTTGCTAAGGAAGCTGAAAGGCTGTTGAGTGCCTCAATCCCTATTGAGGAAATAGGGAAATGCCCATATTCTTCAATACATCCTATGAAGAATGAGTGGTTTTCAAAATATGCTATTGTCTTTTCCAGTCTGTTTTTCTTTAACCTAAAGTGACATTAACATAGAAAGATCAGAGAGAAGTATTATTCTATGTGAAAACCAGCTTTTACTCCTGACTAGTCTTCACCTGAAACACTCCTCTCTTTCTAGTTGTGTTTCAAACTCTGCCTTTACAGCTTCAAAGGGATCACTGTGCTCATGCCAATTTGTACCACATTGGTTGAAGTCCCTGGACAACATAACACCAATTATAAAATTGGAATAATAAGGTAAAAAGTTATCCTTACTTTTCTTGTGCTAAGGAATGTGTTGATTTCACAAGCCTATTGTTGACTGCTCCCCTCCCTACATCTTCCTTAAGAAGCCTCTGCCGCCTCAATTTTCCTATACTTGTTGGAATTGTCTGCTTAACTGATATCACTTACAAGTCTTTTTCAGCTGAATATTTTATTGTTTTAAATTTACTTCTGATATTTAATATACCTGGAAATCAGTATATTTGCACAGTTTGGAATTACTCCAGAAACAAATAGACCTCAATTATAAAAAGATGGATATGCAAATAGACTTATTATCAAGATGATCTGTCTAGGATCCTTTTGGTATTTCCCAGGCAAGGAAAAAGCCATCTATAAAAAGCCCCTTAAGTCCAGATAGAATCAGAAAAGCTAGAAAATCCGACTGTATCAAATAAAAATTTCAGCTTCAGGAGTTGAAGCTCCTCGTGTGTGTGTGTGTGTGTGTGTGTGTGTGTGTGTCGGGGGGGAGGGAGACACTCCATAATTCTCAACATAACAGAAGTCCCCTTCCTGTCTTCCCCTTCTCCTCACATACTAAATGAGAGTGTCAAGCTTTTTCAATCCAAGAAGATCTCAGAACCTCAGACCTCATGTCATTTATCCTTTACAATAACTCTATGAGGTAGACTGTATTATCCTAATTTTAGAGATGTGAAAACAAGGGTTAAAAGGTTAGATCACTTACCTAGGTCAAATTTAATATGTAGCAGAGCCAGGATTTGAACTGAGGCCTATCTAGTACTGAAGCTAACATTAATTCCATAAAATCAGGGAAGATTATGAAATTATTGGTTATTTTCATCTAGGGAAACCAAAAAGCAGGGGGGAAAAAGCTTTAAAGAGGCTATAATATGAACGTTTACAAACGGAGAAAAAAAATACATTAAAAAAAAAAGAAAAAGCATAATATAAGCATGAAAACAACTGTGGAAATGTTTCAGCCATAGTGAAGACTAGCAAACCATTCAGTTTGGTTGTTTTATCTTATATGAGAAAGAAAATTGTAGACATTTTTGGAAAAGGATGCTTAGGACAACCTGGCCTTTAATGCCAGGCTGAGGAGTTTGGACTTTATTCCATGAGCTGCGGGAACCCATGAAGGGATGCATTTCAAGAAAAACCGTGTGGAAGAGTTTCACAAGGAAGAAATAAAAGAGTTTCAAGCTAGGGAAACCAGTTATCCAGTTATCAGAGTGGTCTCATAATAGTGGTGAGGGCTGTTAACCCCTGCACTGTTAGAAGAAAGCTAATCACAGTGTGGGAGGTTATCCTGAAGGGCCCTCTCACCTGTGTTTTTCTTTACTAGCCCATGATTTGTGTGCAAGTTCTAGTCAATATCTAGCAGTCGTGAAAAATGAAAACTGTAAATTTTGATCAGGAAGCAAATAAAAATTTGCACCAATACTGTGAGGAGATAGCACTATTCTAACTCAAAGCTACTGGCACTAAAAGTAAATATCCTGGTGATGGGAGTAAATGTAAGAGAAAATGAAGATGACAGGTGAATCTATACAATTAGCTTGACTTATTTCAAGTTGGAATTTTATTTTTGGAAATAAAAAGAAATGTACAGTGGAAAACTTAAAGGGCTCTTTAGTGAGATACTTGGAAGGAAAAAGGAGTCTAATGCTCTTGGGTAGGTTAGAAACTACTCTAGCTCAATGCCTCATGCCTGAACCTACTCTTGCCATTAAAGATGAAGTGTAAATGAAATTGAAACTACACATATAAAGCAAACACATACAATTTAGATAAAAGGCAATAACATAGTATAAAATAAGATGAAATAGCAAACTAAAAATTCAGACTAGATAAGATGTAGCAAAAAAGAATAAAACAAAAAAGATTAAAGAAGTTTAAAGTAAATAAGCAAATATTGACTAAAGGAGTACACTAAGAAGATAGACTACTTAAAGTTGATGGATTTAGCCAAAAGAACATCCTTTGTAAAAGGATAGAAAAGTACTACTGAGCTCACCAGTAACCCTTGGGACAGATTGACCTGTTAATTTCTAGTAGTCACCCTGACGCATAGCTTTCCTCTGAGGCTGGGCTTTCCTCCAAAGGGTCCACCACCAAAAGAGGGAGGCCCCTGGCAAATACACTCAGGTAAGGAAACCCTGAGAGATTTGTCCTGTAGGAAAAAGACTTTCATTTCCGATGCCTGGGCTTCTTTACATGTTTGACAAACAGTTCCAATAGCACAGCTCCAGCCATTTTGTTTCTACCCAGGTTCTTCAAGTTAGCAAAGTCTCTCCCATATGTAACAAGGGAATGGTTGAAGATATTCAGCAGCTAACTGAATATAGGGAAACATAGGAATGGAAGAATCAAAGAAGGTCCCAACATTATGAGTCTTCATCAAAGGCTGCTGTAGGTATCGAGGGAGCTTTAAAAATGTGGGCTACATTCCCATGTTACATGCAAAGCCATTATTGTAACCCTGAGGAGAGAAGCTCACCAATCACATGGAGACAAATCAGCAAGAAAAACAACTAGAAAAACATTTGTGTCTCTAGTTAATTCAATTATTGGCATGGTTGGGGAGAGATAGGAACACTCACACACTGCTGGTGGGACTGCAAACTAGTACAACCTCCGTGGAAAGTAATATGGAGATACCTCAAAGAAATACAAGTAGAACTACCATTTGATCCAGCAATCCCATTACTGGGCATCTACCCAAAAGAACAAAAGACATTCTATGAAAAAGACATCTGCACTCGAATGTTTATAGCAGCACAATTCACAATTGCAAAGAAGTGCCCATCAATTCATGAGTGGATTAATAAAATGTGGTATATGTATACCATGGAGTTCTACTCAGCCACAAAAAACAATGGTGATTTAGCACCTCTTGTATTATCCTGGATAGAGCTGGAGCCCATTCTACTAAGTGAAGTATTCCAAGAACGGACAAACCAGCACCACATGTACTTACCAGCAAATTGGTTTTAACTGATCAACACTTAAGTGCACATATAGTAATAACATTCATCAAGCGTTGGGCAGATAGGAGGGGGGAGGAGGGGATGGGCATATTCACACCTAATGGGTGGGGTGTGCAGTGTCTGGGGTATGGACAAGCTTGAAGCTCTGACTCTGGTGGGGCAAGGGCAATATACATGACCTATACAACATTTGTACTGCCGTGATATGCTGAAATAATAAAAAAAATTAAAAAATCAATTATTGGAAAGCATCACACTTTCAATGAATTTCACTAACAAGTCTCAGGTAGTCATTGATGAGTCAATGACTCAAAAATTCTGGTTAGTTACCAACCCTACAATAAAGCTGGAGATCTTATTTGGCTAAAGGAAAACCAAAGGCAGCCAACTTGATGGTAGTTGGTTGTATTTAGAACAGAGTGAGCCTCTGGAGCCAGCCTGCTGGACTCGGCCTCCAGCTGGCCGGGTGATCTCTGGCAAGATACTGCAACCTTCATGTACCAAAGGTTCTTCATCTGTCAACTGGGGATATGTTATGAGGTTATTACAAGGAACAGATGAATTAATCCACAAAAAGTATTGACTTACATGCACCCTAGCAATGAAATGTGCTCAGTAAATATTTTCTGTTATTATTATTCTAACAGCAAAGGCTTACTTGATGTTTGGAAAAGTAAAAATATCTGGGATTTTTAACAGAAATCTCAAAGTACAGAGCAGCAATATCTGGGTAGGAACTATAAGCCCAGGACTAATGAAATTTAAAAAAGAAAACCTCAAACTTCAGACAAAATTTCTAAAACCAGCACCTGACCTTTCTTAAGAAGGTTTTGACAAAATGTCGGTAAAAGATAAAGGGCACACAAATACTAAGAGCTAGCATTTACTGCACACTTACTTTGAGCTAGACACTGTTCTAAGCATTTTACATTAGCTACTGAGATTAAAAATAATATTATGATATAGGTGCTACTATCACCCAGCTTAGTGATGAAAGAGTTCAGAGTGGTTAAGTAACTTGCCCAGGTCATACAACTAGTTTGTAGAGGAGCCAGGAACCAAACAGAGGCATGAAGCTCCCCTACTGTCTGCTTGTTTAACAGACCTTCTAAGAGAATTTTATTCTTCCAATGATACAAAATTAAATTTTCTCATCTCCCTCGAAGAACACATCTACTAGGTGGATAGTTTTTCCTTCTTTCCTATAATTTATTTTCCTTTAGGATTCTTTAGTTGAAGCTTATGTTTGTATGAGTTTTAATAGTGTGACCTTTTTTTTTTTTTCTTTCCCTGCTCCCTTCTCTCTTCCTGGGCTGTGTGTGAGTCACAGCCAGATCTAGACACCAAAGGGAGAAAGAGAAGGCTAAATCTGGATTAAGGTCTACATATCAAAAAAGGGACCATCTAACAGCACAGGCTGTTAGACTGAAGCTTTTGTTAACTTTGACATGTATTTGGATACATATACACACACACACATACATATATACGATACTACACATTGTCGAAAAAGATTATTCCACAATCAACCCCATTCTATGATACATGTTTTCAATATTTTTCAAAAATGAATTCTGACTAGTCAGCCTCAGACTTCACCTGACATTTCCTCTCTCTCATTTTTAATTGGCATTTGGAACAGTTAAATCCATTTGCTTCTCAGCCACCCCCACCCTCTCCTGCCATCCATTCTGTAGGCATAAAACTATAAAATAAAACCCTCTGGAACAAAACACAAGGGAGATAATGGCCCCAGGCTGAGCAATGAGCTATGAGCAAGATACCTTTGAGAAGTATAAAGGAAAACCAGATGAACAAAGAATATGCCAATTTCGAATGGAGTGAAACGGTGACTACATCACACAGGGGGCTATGGCACGGAAATAGCAACACAATATTGTAATTCCCATCCCTTCTCATTGATTTATGGGCCAGGGTTCAGGGGCTCTACAAAAGTAGAATCTCCAAGGCACAATGCAGCACTCCCTAATCAATTCGCAGGGTGACCTCACCGCATCAGTCAATGGAGGTTAGCGGTCATTTTAAATTCACTGTGAAAGAAGAGCTTTTAAGGAAGCCCTTAATCAAACGTAATTAGTCTGGAGGGTGATGGAGGATCCATTTAGCCAAGCCTATGTGAAGTAATATAAAGTAGCCTTCAGTAGGGTTGGCCTTGGGGCATCTTATTTACTAAATCAAATTCCCTTTGATTTCATACTTTGTTCGAAATGATGTCTGAGCAATTTCTTTCCTTTACTTACCTAAGCTGATCCTGATCCGCCACAACAACTAAAGAGGTCCCTGTGGTTTGTCTGTTCACACTCTGTAGTTACAAGGGGAAGCAAAGCACAGTTATTCTCACTGACAACACATATCATTTTCTTTCTGATTTATTGTTTCTGTTAAAAGTGAATTTGAAAAATACAGCTAATCCCATAGGAAACAAATCAACACTTCGCAATAAGTACTGTTAATATTTTGATATATGGCCTTCCAGTTATCTTTTCTTTGCCTTCACAGAGATTGACAATATCTTGAGCTTTTCTGTCCTATGCATTCTTATTTTCGAGCCTTTCCCTACTTAGAGAAATCCACAAGGCTTCCAGGAGAATCAGAGTTCTTGGAGGAGGAGGGCAAAGACTCAGTAAACTAGCAGACTTTAGTCGGCTTGACTGACAAAATGGGCAGTTAAGATAGAAGCAGAAGACTCTGAGGGGAGCTAGGCATGGTGTTTATGGCAAGAAAATAGACGGGAAGGAGAACAGGAGATGTGAGTTGTCCACCCCTTGGGAGACTGAGGGTCACTGAGGAGTTGGGACAAGTCGTGGGTGCGGCAGGGTGGTAAGCAGATGACCAGACTCAGGGACCATGTAGAGGACAGTCATGGCAGGATTGAGGAACTACTGAGCCACTTCTCTTCCTCCTACCCCTGTCCCAGCACCTCATGGAGCTGAGCCCAGGTCTGCTGGCCCCCAGTGCCTGCAAGCCACCACTTTGGTTCTGTGTGCCGAGGAGACCATTTGACCAGCCTTCTTACTCTTGAGAGAGGGCCTTCCAATCATAGTAGAAAGCACGCTAGCTACCCAGCAGCGCCCCCGAAAAGAAACATGCAAAGCCTGAATTTTCAACCCCCAAGCAAAGATGGATAACTGACATTTTCATATCTGGCTGTGATTTCTATGAGGCTAACTGGATACCTTTTTTTGTTACTGTGAAAAGATTGTAATGTCCGTTGGCTTCCTCAGAAAAATAAATCCTAAGAAGTCCCTTTATATATAAAGTATTTTGGATTATATGTACATTCCTCTTTTAAACCTAAAATCATTGAATTATAACTGTAATCAACCCAAGAAAGAGGACTCAGAACTTGACAGATTTTTGCCACCATAATCATCTTGTACCTGAGCATATTATTCCGAGAGCTGAAATAGACAAAGATTTTGAACATATTTGACACAAGGTAACAAACATTGGGTTGACAGACATGCAGTAAAAGATACCCGTGGGTGCATATGGAAAGTGTTAAGGGCATCATTTGTTCAGCTGCAAGCCCCTTGGGGAACAGTCAGTTCAGTTCTCCTTCCAACCCAGGCAAATTGGTGTTCTGTGTCAGAGAATAAGAGCTTCCTTTCCCCTGACCCACGCTGCGGCCCCAGCGACCACCTCCATCAGCTCCAGTGTGTTTCCCTGCAGGACGCCCATGGGAGTGCAGGGGACTGGCTTACTGCATCTCTGCCGCTTCCCCAGGCGCTGGGCTGGCAAGAGTTGCTACCTAACCATAAGAGAGCTTGTTTCTGGGGAAGTAAGTACACTTATTCTCTAGTTTGAAAAGGAGAGAGCCAGATTTTATTTTTCTAATGTGTATTGGGAAACAAATGCTACTATTTCTATTTTATCAATGATGGAGTAATAGCATCAAGTTTGCAAGACTTGTTCAAAGACTACAAAGCATTAGAATTCAGAAATTCCCAAAGCCTGGTTTTTGGTGAACATGGTGGCACCTCCTGCCAGTTAGTTCCATGGTCACCATCCTTTATGTCCTTCGTTCACATTTTATTCCTCTGTGTAACCCTTGCACATGACGGTTGCTTTTTGAATTTTCATTGACCAAATAACAAATCCAAGTGTGGCCCTGGACATGCCACTGTCTCTTGGAGACTTATTCCTCCATCAGCAAATAAGGGGTTGCACTAGATAATCTCTAAGTTGCCTTCAAGCTTCAACATCTTCTAAGGTTACGCCACTAGCATTTGTCTGTACTACATGGTTTTCTGCCTGAGCTGCTATTTTCCGTGGACCAGTACAGGTGAGTACTTTTAAACAGTACATGACCCACCCCCAGGACCTGGGGCTTCACCTATAATATTATAAATTCAAAAAAAGAATTTGTCAACTGAAGGAGGGGAGCAGGGCAGGACGTGGAAATCTGAGAACAAATTAGGACAGTGTAAGCCAGGCCAGGGCAGAGAAGAGAAGCTCTGGTTCACATGAGCCATCCAGTCCCGAAGGACTGCTGTGGGCCAGGCAGGCTTCATCAAGGCTCAGTCTGGCTTACACAAAATAGCTACTTCCCTGCAGGCTCATTCTTTATTTTCCAAGTCATTTTCTGATTCTAATTTGACTTTCCAATACCAAGAAAGAGATTAGGCTGTTCCAATCAATGGAAAAACATATTAT
The DNA here is from genome assembly GCA_963574885.1 of Lepilemur ruficaudatus. Lineage (NCBI taxonomy): Eukaryota > Metazoa > Chordata > Mammalia > Primates > Lepilemuridae > Lepilemur > Lepilemur ruficaudatus. Next base: position 152,720 of record CAUYRT010041632.1, read on the forward strand.
GTTGTCGGTTAATTAATTAACATTATGGCTTAAACATCATGGTAGGCTGAGTAATGGCCCCCAAAGACAAACAGGCCCTAATCCCTGGGCCCTGTGAATGTTACTTCACGTGAAAAAAGTGGCTTTGCGGGTGTGACTAAGGACACTGTGCTGGGAACATTATCCTTCACTATCTGGTTGGTGCCTGAACACAGTCACAGGTGTCCTTACAAGAAGTAGGCAGAGGGAGATAGGACACAGAAGACGGAGGCGACGTGACCTCAGAGGTGAAACGTTACGCCACTGGCGTCAAAGACCGGGAGAGGGCCAGGAGCCAGAGAAGGCAGTGAACACCAGCGGCAAAGAGAGATGCGTGCGGGTGCACACCAGAGTGTTGACGGCCTCTGAAAGCTGGAAGAGACAAAGAACAAATTTCCCCCTGGATCCTCCAGAAAAAAAAAACAGCCCTGCGACACCTTCCCTTTAGCCCACTACAACTGATTTTGGACTTCTGCCCTCTGGAACTGTAAGAGAATAAATTTGTATTGTTTCAAGCCACAAATTTGTGGTAATTTGTTACAGAAGCAGTAAGGAACTAGCACAAACATAACCCACCCTGGGATGTTAGTACTAATGGCCCCCCTTGTTTAGGAGTCTAATTGCTTTTAATTAGTCTAAAATATAAAACTAAAATAATCTAGTTCCTGGGCATGCAGAGCCTGGGCCATACACAGCAAAAACCTTCTTAGAAATTCCCTTTTCACAACAGGTAACACGTTCGATTTGATTCTCAGTCTCTTTCAGTCTGCAATAATATACAGTGTTCCCTACCATGGTGCCTCTGAAAAAGCCATCAGTGGGTTGATTTTGCATGTAACTATAAGGAATCTAACAGGGTTTAACAAAAATTAACCAAAAGAAAGTACTGAATTTACATGTTAGTAACAGGTGCACCTACTCATTCAAATGCAGCTGTTCTCCCTCACTTCCTTGGTACAGGAACCCTTATTAATCTTGTATAGGTATCCATACCACCCGGCCCTGTCCGGACTGGATGCTAGACTGGGGTTTCTCAAACTGTAATATGCATAATACGCATTAGCATCACCTGGGGATCTTGTTAAAATGCAAATTCTCATTCTGTAGGTTTGAGGCAGGTCTGAGATTCTAAATCGTAATAAGCTCCCAAGTGATGCCAATGCTGCTGGTCTGCAGACCACACCTTAAGCAGCAAGGCGCGAGACCACGTTCTGGAAGTTTTGACTTAAGGTAGATTCAAATTGGCACTACCAATAGCGAAGTCTGGCAGAACTTACCTTGAAATACCTTTGCAAGATGCGGTGCTCTATTTAGCACACCACCCTCCCTGGTCCCGGCATGCACATTAAGTACTTCCTGCGTATGCCTCTCACCACTTAACACCCTGGGGCCTGTCCTGGTCTCCTAAAGATTCTTTCTTTGTGATGTAGGCACTGACCTTGCAGGAATCTATTACACCTTTCCCAGACGGCAGTGCTGCTCCAGTTTCCCGGACTCTTACCCTGAATGTTTGCTTCTCGACCCTGTTCACATGCACGCCTAGGTGGCAAAGAGTTGCTCAGTCCTTAAATAAAGGCCTTTTCTCCTTAATTGGGGTTGTATCTAGCCATAGACTTGCCAGGGCCTGGGGTTCAAGAGCAGTCGTGCGCCCAGCATCGCCGCATGGCTGGCTTTCCTTTGCAGCTTCCCAGCAATATCTCAGAGCCTATTTCCATTTCTTCCTGTTTTAAAACTAGCCCTCCTCTGCACCCCCTATTGATTTCAGTTTCTTGTCTGAGTAATGACTCTGGTCTTTGGTTAATTTATGGAGCACAGGCAACTGGCCTACCCTGCACCGACAAAGGATCAAATATTGCCTCCTTGTCCACCTGCTACGGGCTCCCCAACGCAGCCCGCTTCTGCAGGCCTCTGTCAAAGGCCTTCCCGGCTCTCTGCTGCCCTCTCCTGGCATCCTTTAGCACTGCGCGCACATCAGCCTTTGAAGAGACAACTGCTCCAGTTCATCACAGGCTCTGTCTGCATTATTTAAAACAGCAGTCCCCAACCTTTTTGGCACCAGGGACCGGTTTCATGGAAGACAATTTTTCCACAGACTGTAGGGGATGGTTTTGGCATGATTAAAGGCATTACATTTATCGTTCACTTTATTTCTATTACAATTACATTGTAATATATAATGAAATAATTATACAATTTATCCTGATACAGAATCAGTGGGAGCCCTGAGCTTGTTTTCCTGCAACTAGATGGTCCCATCTGGGGGTGATGGGAGACAGTGATTGTAAATACAGATGAAGCTCCTTTGCTTGCTCGCCGTTCACCTCTTGCCGTGCAGCCCAATTCCTAACAGACCGCGGACTGGTACCAGTTTGCAGCCCGGAGGTTGGAGACTATAGATCTAAAAGACCTATGCAGTAGATTGAACCAATAAGTCGAACTGGGCATCTCCTACCTTTGTCAGTATTTTTTTTAAATGAGAATTTCCAACAGAGGTATCAATGGAACACAACCCAAACAAAATGAAAATCACAAGCATAACCATAGAAAAGAGAAACTTTGGAGCATATTTAAAGAATAAAAAGAAGCTCAGTTTAGCTAAACCAGTGGCTCCCAGGCCTAATTGGAGGATTTCAGTAAATATTCTTCCCTGGGGCCCACTCCAGCCCAGTCCTGATTACTTATAATTTTAATAACCTTCCTGGTGATTCCAGTGAGTATTAAGAAGCTCCTTAGTTGGACTGCAAAGTACAAGAGCTGTGAACTAAAATCTGGTGATATTACAGAAAATATTAAATGACATATTTGTAATTTGTAGATAATTTTCGAATCTTTCAAAGGAGCTGCCCCCAGCAGACCTCACAAGAAATGGTGTTCAGGTTTTTACTTTCAGTTTACAGATCAGGTCTGGAACCTCCCAACTGGACCTTGTTCTCTGGCCCAACCCCGAACCTCCACACTTGTGCAGCCTTCTGCCTCATTAAGCACTTTGCACTGTGTCTTCAGGGTTGACCCACAGGGAGAATGAGTGACTCCTCCTAATTAGGTGCTGCCCTCCGCCCCAGGACCACAGCCTGCGACCACTCAGGGAAGTCCTGTCCTGCTTCACACCCTCCAAGCTGCACCCCCCACCCCAGCTGTGCTGCCCCCTCTCCTGGGCAGACCCAGATGGTGACGGCTGGGATGTGGAGACAAGTGGGTTTAACTAGCAAGTGATGCAGTGGAGCTCTCTGATACTTTGTCACTGCTGGTGTTGCCCCTATTATGTTCTGATTCTGAGAAAGCTAGTGTCTCCCTCAGCTGTGATCTTTCCCACCTTCATTGCTGTCCTACTCATCATAAGCACAACCCTTTCCCAAAGGACTTTCCTGACCGCTCCACCTCTCTTTAGTCAAAGTCCCCTAGGGCTTCTCTTGTGTCCTTATTTTGCATTTAACATGCTACAATTTTCTTTCCTTCCAGAGGTGTACATCCTCTCTTACTCAGCTTGTTGTAAGTTTAGTTGTTACATTGCGGGATTATCTCATCTGTACACTTTTTTATTGCCCTGTTTAGACAGAGCACAATGCCCTGCACACAGTGGGTGTTCAGTTCATATTAATATCTGCTGATTGGATTTGCTCCAAGCATCGCTGGCCCAATCCTTAGACATAAAATGCAGGTCCTGGTAAACATCCTCTGTCTTTCTAGGTGAATTGGCATTTCCCCCCGTGATCGACCAGGACCTACCCAATCTTCCCTTACTCCTCAGGGGCCAGACCTCACGTTTCTTACCCCTTTCAGCACACATGATCATTTCAGTTCTCTAACCTGACTCAAACTCCCTTTTCTCCTTCCCCATGTTTACTCTGCTTAGCTAGAAGATCAGTGGCAACTTTGAATTTGCATTTTTAATCAGGCACTGCATCAGATTTTTGCTCTATTATTCTGAGTTCCTTTTACATTTAAGCCACTGTGGGGTGTATGGGTGATAGCATTAATGTAAATAAGAAAGTAATTTTCTTTTCTCCATCTTAAAAAAATCTCCAAACCTTGGAGAATTTTGTGTAAAGCAATATCACTTTTTCTTCCTTGCATGGAAATGCTGCTTATTATTTTTAAAGAAAAAACAAAGTCTCTCCTTTATAAACCCAGTTTATTATTATAAAGCCCCTTCTAGAAACAAACATTATTTTTATTCAGTTAGAGCCAGAGGGGGTGAAAGCAGTGCAGTTCTCTCTGCTCTGCTCCACCGTGCTCCTACCCTATAATGCCTGTCCATTACAGCTTGTTTCTGACCTTGGAATGGGGTGTCTACTTTGGAAATGGATAAGTCTGATCCTGGCCAAGCTGTCCAACTCCCGGCAAACCCCAGCTCTGTGATTAAGGTCTGGCACTGCTATAGCCTGCCAGGTTTCTCTGCTACGATTTTACTTCCTGTGCAACAAGCTCTCCCACTCCCATGAAGCTGGCTTCCTCTATCATCCGGGTGAGCCACAAAACCAATGGAACACCCTCAAAAGGTCCCCGCATTTAGGGTCTTTGCTGCCCTCTCTTGATGTCCTTCAACACTGACACACCGACCCAGGAGCACCTACTCTCCCTCCTCTCTCTGCCGTCTCACTCCCAAGTCCGACAGCCCCTGAATGAACTCCAGATGAACCTGAGAAGCTGATCCTATAAAGCGAAATACAAATTATCTCTGCTCTTTGAATGAGCTGAGGATGCAAAGGGATCCCCAAATTATAAACAGAAAGGCAACGGGATACCCAGCGAAGTGGGAAGGTGATAGAGGTCTGCGGGGAGCTGAGGGAGGAGATGAATGTTAAGGCACAAGCTCCACCAGCTTTGCGAGTTACGAGTAGGATTTCCTTGTGCCAAGGACCGCAGCCACTGATGCTCTGTTTTCCACATCCACAAAATGGATATCATATTACTAAGGGGCACTGATGTGGTATTGAAGGACACAGCTGTGGACTCAGCCTTACTGTCTAAATTTTGTTTCAGCCAATTGTAAGCTACCCTCAGACACTTGACGTTTCTGACCTTAGTTTTAGTAAGCAAAACCGAAAAATAGTTAGCACTCAGAGAGCGTTCATTATTGCGCCAGGCACCGTACTAAGAACTTTACACATATTCATCTGTTATAATACCCGCAGGAGAGAGAGACCACCCTGATCCCATTGTACAAACGGAAGAACTGGCTGTGGGGGCACTTGTTAGACTACTGTAGCATGCATAGTAATTGACTGACACACGGACTTAGGACAGTAGAAGCTGAAGCCAAGAGCAATAGCTACGTAGTAAATAAAGATACAGCCGGAAAGTCAGGGAGGTGGGGAGGTGACGGGGAGGTGACAGGGGGAAGGAAATGCTGGGCAGTGGGAGTCACATAGGGAAGGACATTGATGTGGGCTCAGGCTTCCTGTCTAAATGTTATTTTAGCCAATTGTAAGCTACCCACAGACACTTGGCCTTTCTGACCTTTGTGATTTTGGAGATAATAACTAAACTTACCTCACTGGAAATATTACAGATAAAATGCTTAGCAGAATGCCTGGTAGACAATAAGTGCTCAGTTAAGGGTTAGCTATTAATACTGGCTTGACCACTTGTGAATCTCCACAGTTTTTCTCTCAGCAGGGAAGATCAAAAGTCATAGCCTCAACAAGTCATTTAACATGTAAATACAACTGGGCTGTGGTTACAGAATTTTTAAGAACTCAAAGGAAATAGCAGTTGGCGAGAGCACAGTTTGGAATTTCTAGAAGGTAGGATGACACAGTCAAGGATAATTGCTGGTGGCCCCAAGGTAACCTGGGACCAGAAGAAAGCCCAAGGCAAGGAAAATGGAAAATCCACAGTTTCCATTATTTTCTGTCCCTTTATTGTACACAAATCGTACACACACAAACACATACACACACAGCCCACGTGTGTGTGTCTCCTATGGCTGAACAGATTGGCTTCTAGCCTCCTCCCTCAGGCCTTCTTCATGCTCTAACCTTCAACACCACCAGGGCATCAGCACATGCCCTGATCCTTACCTAACAACCCTGGCAAAGCAGAAGCTCCCAAACAGCTAATAGACAGCAGGTACTGTCACTTTACTGGTGGACATGAGAGTCAATAATCAGTAGTTGCAATGGTGCATGACACCAGATGAGAACCATCTGTCTAGTAAGTAAGGTTTAATGGGACAAATTCTTAAGGCAAAAAATAGCTCATATCGGTTGGCCCAAGGCTGGCTACCTCCCTCTTCTTCTCCACTGCAGGACAAGAGCAAAAATAAGAGAGACTTTAAGACTTCTTGAACCATTAACTTTGCCAGTGTAGTTATTTTTGTTACTCCCTAGCTGTTTTTCTGCAGTGTTTCGCAATAAAATCCTTAAAAAGAAAAAGAACAGCGTGCTTATTTCACACATATAAAGACAAGAGAGTGAGAGCGGTGCATTTTTATCTACTTCACAGACTGTCCACTCCTAAAAGGAACTCCTTAGAAAACACCTAGCTTCATTAACTAAGGAGTGGCGGGTGACCTGTTGGCTGATGTAACCTTCCAGAGGAAGAACGTGAAAGTGAGTATCAGGGTGAGGGATTCAGGAGAAAATGTCTCTGGACTTTAGCAGGGGAGATGCAGTTGGCTGAACTTCCTCTGGCCACAGCTCAAATTGTCCACCAAACTGGACTATTTTTCTTGTCTATTTTTTTTTAACTTCCAGATGGACAGGCACTGAAGTCTTGAGGAAATAGAACTTTCTAGATCTCTGCTAAGGTGGAGCTGTACCAACAGCTTGAAATTGGCATCTCTATCAGTCTTCCCTGACATCTTCTTCAGAAACTCTTGGAATCATTGCCTCTGGCTGACTTCTTACATTTTAACTAGAACTTCATGTTGGAAAAGACTATTATTTCTCATGAACATCAGACTTTGTTCTCCCTGTGTGGCTTTTTTACCTTTCCTGGCTGAACAACCTAAAGTTGACAGAAAGACTGTATTTTCCCTCCAGCTAAGTTAAATCACTAGAGCAACTTCAAATTTAGAAACCCCCATTCCTTACAATATTTTAAATGATGTATTTTTCTGAGGGTGCTAAGTAAAATCAATTTTTTCCTCATTCGAGTTCTATTAATTAAAAAAACTTTTCCTTTGGTTTTATAGTTTTTAAACTACAATGGACTAAACATATACCTCCAGGAATTGGAATGTCTTAATTTTTGAGAGCAATTTCCTATGTCAAGACTGAAGAGAGAGTCTCGGGCCAGATATCTGCCTCTCTTGCTTCCCAGAGGTCCAGAGGCTGCTCTTATTCCAGACATTAACTGTGACTGAATCCTATCTGTGGGCCAGACTAGATGTCCTAGGCTTTTCAGACTGCTATAGCAAAATTCCACAGACTGGGTAGCCTATAAATAATAGAAGTTTGCTCCTCACAGTTCTGGAGGCTGGAAAGTCTAAGACAAAGGCACAAGAAGATCCACTGTCTGGGTAGGGCCCATCTCCTGGTTCATAGAAGGTGCCTTCTTACTGTGTCCTCATGCGGTAGGATGGCTTAGCTAGCTCTCTGACTTCTCTTTCATAAAGGCACTAATCCCATTCATCAGGGATCTGCCCTCATGACTTAATCATTTCTGCACCTGCTAATACCTCCTGATACCATCACCTTGGAGGTTAGGATTTCAACATATAAACTTTGGAGGACACATTCAGAACATAGTATTCCACTCCTGAGCCCACAAAATTCATGTCCTTCTTACATGCAAAATATATTCATTTCATCCCAATAGCCCCAAAATTCTTAACTTGTTCCAGCATTAATTTAAAAATCTGAAATCCAGAGTCTCATCTAATTATCATCTAAATCAGATATGGCTGAGACTCAAAGTATGGTTCACAATGCAGCAATTTACTCTCCAGTTGTGATACTGTGAAATCAAACAAGTTATGTGCTTCTAAAACACAGTGGTGGGACAGACCCAGGACAGACATTCCCATTCCAAAAGGGAGAAACAGGAAAGAATGAAAGAGTAGTAAGTCTCAGGCAAGTCCAAAACACAATAGGGTAAACAACATTAAATCTTAACGTTTGTGAATAATCTTTTTTGTTGTGATGTTCTGTCTCCTGGACACAGGAGGACAGGAACTCGTCCCCCATGACTTAGCTAGGCACAGCCCATGCCATTACTTTCCCAGGTTGCAGTTGAGTGCCTACAGATCTCCCAAGCTGGAATCTCATGCTAGTAACTCTTCCAGTCTGGAATCTGTGTGGTATCCCTGTCCCCACAGCTCCACTAGGCACTGTCCTAGTTGGAGACCCTCTGCAGTCGCCCTGCCATCTCCACAGTCTTCTGCCTGAGTTTGGTGCCCAAACAGCTACATCCTTCAAAATCTAGATGGAAGTAGCCATCCTCCCTATGGTTCATGCACTCAGTGAGCCAGCAAAATGATACCACATGGGTGCCACCAAGGTTTTCTGCTTGAGTCCTTCCAGAGTGGCAACCACCATTGCACATAGGCCTGCTGGGGCTAAACCTGGGGTGACAGAGGAGTGCTGAGCTGGAATTCAGGAAGCAAAGCCTTAAGGAAGCACTTAAGCAAGTCAAAGGAATCCTGGGCCCCTCCTTTGAAATTGTTTGGCCCCCAGCGACCTAAGCCTTTGATTAAAGTGGCAGCCTCAAAGATCTCTGAAATGCCTTTGGGGTCATGCTTTCATTGTCTTATTAAATAACACCTGGCCAAGCCATACTAATTTCCTTGTCAAACAGTTGCTTGGCCACACCCTTGATGTTATTCCCTGAATATGCTTTCTTATTTGTAACAACAGGCTGCGATTTTCCAAATCTTTAAGTTCTGCTTCCTTTTTGATTAAAAATTCCATCTTTAAGTCATTTCTCTCTTCTATTTTAATATAAACATTCGAGATAAGTTATGCCACACCTTCAGCACTTTGCTTAGAAATATCTTCCACCAAGTATCCTGTTTCATTGCTCACATGTTCTACCTTCCCTAAAACACTAAGGCACAAACATAATTCAGACAAATTCTTTACCACTTTATAAATGAGGGGGTGGGGTGGGTAAACCCACAGCTAATGGAGACGGGGCGCACTGTATGGGGGAAGGATACGCTTGTGGCCCTGGCTTGAGTGAGGCAAATGCATTTCATGTAACCAAAATGTTTGTACCCCCATGATATTCTGAATTAAAACAATAAATTAATTTATAAAATAAAAAATAAATGGGGATTACTTTTCCTCTATTTTGTCTGAGACTTCATCAGAATGGCTTTTAGCATCCATTCTGCTCACCACCACTTAGATATTCTCGAAAACATTGAGGTTTTCTATACCACTCTCCTCTTCTGGGCCCTCACCAGAGTAACCTTTAACAGTCCATTCACAGCAATACAGATTTTTTTGTAGCATACACTTAAAATTTCTTTCAGCCTCTACCTATTACCCAGTTCCAATCTGCTTCCACATTTTTAGATATTTGTTACATCAGCACTCCACTCTTGCTACCAATTTTGTCTTACTCTTTTCAGGCCATAGTAACAAAATACTATAGACTGAGTAGCTTAAGAATAGCCAAAATTTATTTCTTACAGTTCTAGTGACTGGCAAGTCCAAGATCAAGGCACTGGTAAATCTGGTGTCTGGTAAAGACTTATTCCATAATTAAGATGGGAATAAGAAAGATGGCACCTTCTTGATCTTTCTTCACATGGTATAAGGGCCTTGCTAGCTCTCTGGAGTTTCCTATAAGGGCACTAACCTCATTCACGAGTGCTCTTCTCTTATGACTCAATCACCTCCTAAAAGTCTCTATCTTCACATATCATCACCTTGGGGGTTAAGATTTAAATATACAAATTTTAAGGAGATACAAACACTCAAACCATAGCACTAGGCTAGAATTAAGATTACTTCTAAGAATAGGACACAGGTTTGAGAGCTCTTTGGCATGAGTTATTGTGGTGAGTTATAGGCTGAGGACCCTTTGTAGAGTGTCCAGCCCAAAGGAGAAATATGAGCTGGGTAACCACAAAAGGAAGTCCCAAGCAGACATGTGGAAGGGTACCTTTCATGTTGATGAGTCCATTTGAATTCAACCATATTGATGCAGTAACATTGTGATGTAAGATTTAAAAAATACAAATCATTAAATATTTGGTTGTTTTAAAACAGATATTGTCATTTCTTCCTCATCGCATTTAGAGATGAAAAGAAACTCAGGTATGCTTGTTGTACTTATTTTTCACTAATTAGAAATATCTTAGAATTAACTTTTCAAGATGGTGCATAGAATTTGTTCTATAAAAATGCCTTGCTTTGCTCTTAGAATTACCAATAGAGGTGAACCTAGAGGAACCAATCCTATGTGGAAACAGACCAAGCCAAACCAGTGAAAACAGGGAAGGAGAAGACAGAGGAGGTGGCTTGGGGAAGGTCAATCCACCGCACTTGCTACATTTGCTGACAGAGTAAATGTCCCCACTTCTTAACTTTTGTGCTACTTCTGTCTCCTGATTGTCTTTCTACAACTCTGACCACTTCTTCTGGATCTTTAATGATTCCTCATCTTTTCCCCATCACATAAACATTGATGTCCCCAGGGTGGCATTCTCACGTTGCTTCTTTCTCACTCCATAGTTTCCCCGAGACAATCTTAAATGCCTCAATGATTATTCTATAACATACATACCTATAACTTTCAATTTTACATCCTTCACTTAACTTTCCACCCAGACTCATATTTCTAATTCCTACTAGACATCTCCACCTAAATCTTTAAAAAGAATTCTAATTCAATGTGTCCAAACTAAAATTATCATCTTCATTAACCTGTTTCTTTACTGTTATCAACATGTGCTAAAGGTTCCCCCAACACATGGGGCCTCAAATCCTTTTGGCTCTTCTTCCCCTTCCTCTCTCTCTAGAATGCTCAAATCTAACCTTCGTCTCTACTCCTACTTCTATGGGGTAAGTTGCTATCGTTGTTATTTCTCATATAAATGGTTTCAGTGGCCATCTCAATGAGTTCCATGCTGTAAAATAAATTTTATTTTTTGAAAAATAACTTTGGGTTTTATTCTTGTTGCAAGAAGAGTGGAAGTAAATTGTTGACATTTAAGGGGAAAAAAAACCTGAAAATGAAAGGGCAAAATTACTTATAATTCCACCACACAGAGACAACCACTAGCTATTTTGATGTCCATACAGAAAGAGGTAAATAAAACACAAGCTGGAACCTTAGTTTGTATTCCACAAGAAGTCTATCCTGAGTGAAAGATTTGAGTAGAAGCATTTTATTTGGGAGGCGATTCCAGGAAGTACAGTAAGGGACTAGGAGTATGAGCCAGTGAAAGCAAGAGCCAGTAGTGTGGTGCATTAAGGAGCAAATTATTGCCATGGGCACCTGGGGTTCAATTCCACCTGAGACATCTGGGAGAACTTGTAAAACACATTTGAGTTATTTGACTCAATGGGCAAGAAATCTGGGTTATTAATCCAGCAGCTCCTGTTTGTTCATCTTTAGCTAAGGGCTGCTCCTGGGAGATTAATTCTTGGCTCTTCTGACCTGTTCTGTATGGGGGCCAAGCCACACATACAACCATACCATAAAGCTCTTGAGCTGAGAGTTGCAGGCATGTAGAAAGAGAGATGGCAGTGAAAAATGGGTGGGACATTAACAGCACCTTCCTGACACTCTACTTAAAATCCTTCTGTGGTTTTCCACCAACTAAAGATTTATCCAAGCTCCTTCTCTCAGCTTACAAATTCTGTCTTCTGTCTATCTTTGTAAAGTTATATTCTACCCCTGGATCCCAGACTCACGGACTATGTTGCACTCTCTCCCACTCCCGCCCCCCCGCCCCCCGCCACTTGTCTGTTCTGTTGCCTCCACCTGGGTTACCCTTCCTCATTAGGACCAATACATATTCTCCTTCCAGACTCAGTCCATGAGTTTTCTCTTTCCTGCCAACAGTCATTCACCTCTATTTGCTGCTACTGTACATTACAAACACTCCCCTGTAACATTCTCCTTTTGTATTTTTCAAAAATACATAGATAGGCTTAATTATAAAACAAATACTTCTTACATTTAAACAGAAAAAAAAATGAAGAACCCAACAATGTACTGAAACTCTACTGCAGAGAGATAAACATCTTTAATATTTTGGCAAACATCCTACCAGACAGTTATCTATTTCTTCACAAACACACATGCACACGATCACATAAACTTATATACATATGAGCATCCTCTACTATATAACTTACTTTTCTTTTTTTTACTCAACAATACGTCACACCTATCTTCCCAAGCCAGTAAATGTAGATCCACACCTTCATGCATAGTGGTTAGTTATGTTTGAGTGTAAATGTATACTCCGTGGTTTATTTATCCAAGCTTACAGCATACAATGTATTCTGATATTTTCTGTTCTAGCTAATTCTAAATATATATATTTTTAAGTGAATATGCTATTATATGTATTTCTTTAAGTGTGGATTTAACACTCTCTAAATTGATTTCATGGGTCACTACTGGGCTGTGGCCCACAGTGTGTAAAATGCTTTTGTAGGATGCCAGGAAGACAGCTAAGGCCTGTTAGTCCTGCTGCCATTTTTTGTCCTTACAGATTTCAGTACAAGCACACAATCCTGAAATAGTATTTTCTTGTCCCTGCTACGCAAGGTTTTATATTTTAAACACCAACCTCACTATCACCACTACCACTAAGCAACCATATACTTCTTTTGTATATACTTCCCATTGACAGAAATATCTTCCAGCAAAGAACTTTTGAGGGCTTATATGCATGCGCCAATTAAAACTATAACAATGTAGGTGTGAGTGTGTGTGCGCACACACACACACACACACACACACACGTACCCAGAAGTGGTCCAAGCTAGGTAGAAACTGAGACATAGGAAATAGAGCCTGTACACATTAAGTGGATACAGTCTAATGAAAGGAATAGGATAAATGAATTTCAGATAGATTAAAACCCCTGATACAGTTGTGGGAGTGTGATTTGTGGTGATGTCAGAGGCTTCAAGTCAGGGTTCAAGAGCCCTAGGAAGGCATAGCTTCCCTCCAGTCATCGTCAGGTCCAGCTTTCTTTCCTCCTTGAGAATCTGCCTCACCCCCCACCTCTGCTCCCTGCATATGGAAGCTCATCTTCTATCTGTTCCTCTTTATGAGGACCAAGGGGTCTCTATGCTGCCTCCCTCCCCCTGCCAACCAGGGGGCCTCTGGTGGGACCCTCCCCCGGTGAGCGACTCCCCTACCTTCCTTTCTCTCCTAAACCTACCCATCAGAAATTTCTTTCCAGGACAGGCGTTTGAAAGAGTTATTACGAGTGACAATCAAATTTCCTTCTCGGCCCTTTCCTTTAGCTTCCTTTTTGAGCAATAGCCCTGGGAAGTAGCGGTTACAGATGAATTTATCATTTTTGTTGGTGTCATTCTATGAGATAACAGCACCAACCAACCAACTGATATCTCACACATCCCTTTTATATCCTGGCTACCTATACGTCCTCAAAAAAGAACTAGGATTCAGAACTTTGGTGCCAGCAGAAGCAGTGAAACTTTGTGAGAAAAATATAGTATCCCAGAATAGGTGCTTTTAAAGTGTATTTATTTATTTATTTATTTATTGCTGACTTACGCAGCTTCTTGCTTTTTTTTCCCAATTTTAATCAGGTACGTAGCTGATATGTCTGTATAAATCAATCCTTTAATGTAATCAATTGATAATTGAGTGTGCTGTGCTGCTGGTAGTTCCAGGGCATAATTCAAGGTGCTGTGAGGAATATAAAGAAGTGAAGAATGTGTTCCTTGCTCTCAAGAAAAAAAAAAATACTTCTGCAGGAAGGACAGGGTACATGTATATGGGATGAGAATGTGCGCAGCAGCTAAAGCTAAATGCAAATTAAGTCATTTAGAAAATCAGTTCTCTCGGAGTTCAAAAGCGGATTTTACAAACATGGTCTCTAGCTAGAAAGGTAAAATTTATGGTAGATCTGAAAGATGGGTAGCATTCAAATAGTCAGTGCCCTGGGGAATAGATCCTGGACTGCTAAACAAAGCAAAATAGCCGAGAGAAAATATTGCGGGGTTTGCGGAGTCGTGAGTACGACCTGCAGGGTTCCAGAACCACCCTGGAGGTCAGGTTCAGGCCTGGGCCAAAGCAATCTGCTCAAGGCCTAATAGTACTGCATGCTTAGATCATAAACACATAAATAAATCTTTTAAATTTGCAGTTTGTTTTCTTGTCCTACATTTTTTTGATGAATATTTTGAATGCTACCTCGAAGCATGTATTTTCAAAAGCTCTCCAGACAGCAATCTAGGTTGAGCTGGCTCCGCGCAGAGAATTCCGTGGAATCTCCAGCTAATGAGTGATTGGAGAGCAAATGTGAACGGTGATTGAATGGCAGTCACGTACGGGCTGGCTGGATCCCGCTTCGGGGACCCGCAGTGTTGTTTTTAATTCCCTCCGCTCTTCCCTGATAAATTAGTTACACTATTTAGAATATGCAGTCAATAGTCTAATTATAAGAATGTTTATCTCCTGCGTGCGGAAGGCAGGATAATGTAAAGGAAAGCGCAACAGCACGGGAATTGGAACAGACCTCAGTTTTGCTGTTAACTCCCCGGGCAGCCTTGGGCGAGTCCCTCACTCTTCCTGAGCCAAATTATCTCATCTACAAAATGGAGGTAATACTTTCTATTTCACTGTGACCGTGAAGATCAACTTGAGGAAAATAGATACAAAAGATTTTGAAAAGTCTAAATCACTGTGCAAGCTTAGGGTACGGTATGATTTTTTTTTTTTAACCCCATCACTACCAGGCTAATCTGTTAAACTGCTAATTGGTGACCTTACAGGGATTCATCATTAACATTTTATTTCATCAAGCTGTAGACCAGTGAATTTAAACTTTATTTGATTGTACACATAAGTGAAAGTAATAATAAAAAGAAGAACAACAACATGATAGCTATTACTTATTACTGCTAACTGTAGGGCAGGCACTGTTATAAAAGTTTCACATCTACTGTGTCTTTAACCTCCTAACTGTGCAAGGAAGGTACTGCAGCCATCCCCACTTAACAGATGGGGAAAGTAAGGCACAGAAATGGTGGGTGATTTGCCCCCAGTGCTCAGTACATAAAGGAGCTTGGAGGGATTCCAACCCAGGAAGTTTGATGCTAAAATCCGTGTTTTAAACCATACCTCTTCCCTGAGTAAACAGACACTCAAATATCATAGTTTCCCTGAAGATATGTGGGTCACAAATTGAAAACTCCCACTTTGCGGGATAATAGTGGTCCTCCTTTAGCCCTCTGTAGAACGCAGGATACAGTTACAAATGACACACACACAGACACCTAAAATGAAATTTCCCATTCCCCACTTTACCCTCCCTCCTTTTTGTCCTGATTACACGTGAACATCTGTGTTTGAAAATGTTAAAGCTGAAGTGCAGCATTCTTTCCTACCAGCCCATTCTTTCCTTCTATCGCCCTGGCCGGGGAACTCCTTGCTGAGAGCAGCGTGAACGTCCCGAATGTACGGCTGCTCAGTCCTTAAAAGTGAATATTCTTTGGATGAATGTCGTACTACTTCAGAAATCAAAGAGCTTCCTCCAGAGTTGGCAGCCCAGAGCTCTTAGAAAGGAAATTTAAACCACTTCCATAATCCACAGGGAAACCTGCCACTGAAAGAGGTACACTCTAAGCAGATGCAAAGTGATGTTCAAAATGGCCATCCCAGACGGCCGTCTGCAGTCGGCAAAATGCTCCTTCCCCAGACGTTCCCTCCACGAAGGAGATGCTTTAGAATAGCAGTCCCCAAACTTTTTGGCACCAGGAACAAGTTCCATGGAAGACAACTTTTCCATAGCCAGGGGGAGGGCTGGCGAGGGGAGGCAGAGCTCAGGCCATGATATGTGGCCGGGTTCCTAACAGGCCACAGACCTATACCGGGTCACAGGTTGGGGGTTGGGGACCGTGGCATTAGAAGGCAGATCTTCAAAACCATGACTGTGTGCTGTGGTGCCCTGGAGGACATGTGAGGCCTCTGGAGGGTGCCAGGAGGGGTCCTGGACAGAAAAGGGATTCTGAAGTCATAACTTTCATTCCAGAAATTTTTTAATTGTATGTGGCTCATTCTTATATAGATCTCATGGAACCAGAAAAGTGAAGACTTCAGCAGCTCAACGCTCCTCTTCTGTTTCCCATGAAGTCATTATGGAAGAATTACCACACTCCAGTGCCGGCTTTTTACCTTGACATTTCCCCAGGTAACATTAAAAACATGTCATCTCTAAAAGTGAATGACATTTGTTTTAAATATTCTTTCTTGTTCTCTTTTTTTTTTTTTCATGAAAAATAGAGTGTGTTTAATTGTTTGTGGGGATGGTGGAAAAGAGACGGTAGATACACCCAGCAAGGATGAGGGTTGGGAAAGCTAACATCATCATCATCACCGTGTTAACCTTTGCAAGTATGATGTCATTTTATCTTCCCAATGACCTTATCGAGTGGACACTATTATTTTCTCATCCTGAGAAAACTGAATCACAGAAAGTCTAAATATCTTGTCCAAGGTCACATAGCTAGTTGTTAGGAGTGTTGGAACCTACGCATTCTGGCTCCACAGCTACCATGCTCTACTCCCAAAGTTGACTTACAGTTTCTCAACAAATATTTGTGAATTACACTGAGCATGTAGAGGAAGGAAGAAACAAATCCATATTGCATACCTACCTAAGCTTAACATTAACTTAAATTGAATGACAGATATAGTTTTATCCCTATTTTAAGAAATGTACCCAAGGTCACTCTGTCAATAAGTAATGGAGCCAGAATCCATGGACCATCTGGGACACTGATACCAATGGGATGCTAATCAAAGGAGCCTCTTGATGCCTTCCACTGCCTTTTTTTTTTTTTTTTTTTGAATACCGGGTATAATAGATATCCTCCTTGGAGACGGCTGAGGTACAGGCAGCTGTGGCAGACATCTGGCAAGATTCTATATGGCCCTCTGTTGCATTCCCTTCTTCTTACTGCAACTTTAAACTAGCCTCTGAATTTGGACTTGCTTGGGCTTCCTAGTTCCCCCTGCCCTCCTCTTCCCTGCCAACCCAGCCCTCAGAATTACTAGCCCGGTTTTCCTCCCCTCATTTCCTGACTTCCAGATATCTATTCTCCAGCTGCCCACTCAGGAACTCCAGTCCAGCACAGGGCGACTGGGCCTGCCTCATATCCCACCCTCACTTCCAAGGCAGGGCAGAGAACATGGGGTCTGAAAGTTCATCTTCTCCCCTGGAAGCTCAAAGTGTAACCAGGAATTCAAAACACACGTTTGTGAAACAACAGGTAACAATACCAAGACAGCTTGTAAACATCCAGTATGTGTGAAGACTGAACAAAGAGGCAGAGAGTTCAAAGAAATTCAACATGAATCTGGGCTATTTTCTAGGAGGCTGGTGACAGCTGAGCTTTCCTCTGGCTGACAAGTTCCCAAGGCAATGCATCCTCCCCAGTGGCTAGAGTTTTGACTTTCAATGGAGATTAGCCAACTACCAATGAGCAAGTGTGTACGCTTTTAGCAGGTGGTACACAAAAGGAGCCCACAGCTTACCACCTAGCTGGACAATGCACCTGCCTAGTAACTGTCCAGGGAGGACAGTGTAGTGTTTCTCTCTCTCTCTATCTGAGGATGCAATGACAAGGCTTTTAGCTCAGACCTAGCCATGCCAGCCCCCCTCCTTCCTTTTCTTATCCCACAATCATTACCCTGAAAACAATTTTCACTTTAGAAGGTGACCTTGCTGGACTGAAGCTTGCAGTTTTAAAAGCCCCCTAAGGTTTCATTTTGAAAAGTCATCCTGGACTTTAGATTGACTTTCTCTTGAAGGCAGCTTAAACCTTGTTCATTTGGGAGCACAAAAGAGAAGGTTTTGGAATCCCAAGGCTTCAATTGCCAGCTGTCTCATTTCTCTGCTCACATTTTTTTTTCTTCTCTGCAGCAAGATTAAGATGAGTGAAATAATTTCTTTTTAGTTATCATTGTAACATTCAAGTTTTCCATTACTGTCAGTTTCTTGAAACTTGTCTCATTAGCATTTTCAGAAGAGTTAAAAAAAAAAACCTTTCATCAAGGAAAAAAAAATGAGCACAATCTCTAAATGTAAGTAAGTTGTCACGGGATTTCATTGACATAAATTTGTCCTCTCTTGTCTTCATTTCTGCTTTCTCAGCTCCTCTTTCGATGTCTTTGTGCCTGGGAACCATACCCAAGGCTCTTTGATTTGCAACTTAGAAAGAAGTAGCCTAGATTGCCAAATACAATGTTTTGGAGGCAGAATCTAAGGAGGAATTTGTGGGGCTGTTATAAGGTACTCCATAAAACCTCAAAGAACAAAGAGACAAATGTCAAGCGCAATAGAAGTAATATAAACAATATTCTAGAGGAAATCAACCCATGGCTATGGGTTTTTTTGGAAGGTTCATGTATTTGTTTTTTAAAGTGGGAAGGAGAGCTGAGTTGGTGAGCAAACCTAAGGAGTCCTGGGGCTCCTTATCGCCAATCCGACTAGCAGGTAGGAGCTCCCTTGTGTTATAGCTCAGCGATAAAGATCCAATCAACTCTCTATTTCTTCTAACCTGAAAGTACTTTTGTAAATGCACATGGATTAGCACTAAGGAGCTAATTATTTTGTGAGCTAAGATCACTTTTCCAAAGAGACAAAATCTCCCAGGATCTAGAATAGCAGCATTCTCTTTTATGGCACTTTCTAGAAATGGAGACACAGACTTAGAAGCTGCATCTGAGCATGCACCCTCTCATGGGACCTGGGACATCATGAGTTAGGAAATGCAGATTTTACATATGGCAGCAGAGAGAGAAGACATGCAGACTGAATGGCCTTCACACCAAAAAGGCAGGGTTGGCAAACCAAAATGCAGGGTTGTTCACTCCTTATCTTCTGGGTGGTATTTGCCATCAACTCCATGTGCTAGAAACTGTATAGTACCCACAGGACATAGAAGCTTTTGTTGTCCATTGATGAGAACCAGCATTTCTATTTGCAATTTCTGCCCTATCCCTCTAGGTCAAAACCCAGAGTGTGGTGTTGCTCATAATCTGAGAAAGGCAACTTTCTAGGCAAGGCTTTCTAAATATGGTAAGAACAGAAATTGAAAAGGGCACCTGGTCTTAAGCCTCCTTCATTTCACAAACCCTTTATTTATTAATACAAACTCAACCATTTGTATGTTACTTACATAGTCACAGTGAATCAACATCTTTTGTTTCCTTTGGTTTTTAGTAAAGTACCCTTTGAAGTTCTACCTTGTTTTGCAAAAGGTATCATTTTGTCTAATGAGGTAAAAAAAAAATTCATCTTCTAAAATCCATCATCCTCTAGTTTAAAAAATATTCATCAAGTACCTGCTATGTTCCAGGCATGGTCCTAAGAGCTAGGGCCCCATTCATTAACAAAATTAACCAAGTCTCTGCCTTCAGGAAAATTACAGGCAAGGATACATTACAAAACAAATAAATTATTAAATAATATAGTATATTAGAAGATGATAACCATTAGAGGTAGAGAAATGAATCATGGAAGGAGAGTGAGGAGCTGGGGAAGGGAGAGATTTCACTCCCAATGGTGTGATCAGAGACAGCCTCTCGCTATGATGGTGGCGTTTGAAGGAGAAGAAGCAGCAAGCCATGCTGCTACTTGTTGGGGGAGTGATCTGAGCAGAGGGCAAAGTACAAGCAAAGGCCCTAAGAAGAGTTCATGTCTGTAAAACAATGCATGAGGGGGAGATGAATAAGAAAATTAACAGGGGGCCAGGTCACACTGGATTTTGTAGGCCATCGTAAAGACCTTGACTTTTTATTTGAAGTACAAATATAATGCTTGGACGGTTTTAATTAGGAGAGTAGCATGATCTGACTTAATATTTTTAAAAGATCTTTATGGCTGTAACGTGGAGACTAGACTCTAGCAGGACAGAGGTGAAAGCAGGATTTTGTATTTTTCTGACAATTAAGATGAAGTACGTTAAATAAGATAAATTTGGGGGTAGGGTTACATCTATATATACTGTCCTCAAATGCTTGCCTTGATTTCTTAAATGCAAATCCTTTTACCAAGTCACCCTTCCCTCTTAAATTTCCCAGAGTTTGAACCTGGAAAATTTTTCATCAGAATACTCTAGTAGTACTTTTTACTGCTCTTGAAAAATGGAAAGAGCCTATAACTTTAAGGACTTTTTCTTACTGTAAAAAAATTAGAAGTTGTAATTAATTCCTTCAAAAGCCTAAGAAGACAAGAAGCCTTTTGAGACTGCTAATTATAATATCCTAATGGCCTTTATAAGAGAAAGTATCTTACAGTGTTGTTGGCATAGAAATTCCTAAACTCAACTCTCTAACAAATACAGTAGTGACCATACTTCTGCAGATGGGAATTGTGGTAGGGAACCTGGTGGTCACCATCCCACTTTAACAGATGGAGAAACAGCCAAACTCAACACAAATAAGAAGTAGCAGAGTTGAAATATCGCCTTAGCTCGGTCCAGCTGAAAGCCTTTCACTGATAGTTTCTGGCTAAATGAAGTATTCTGTAGCTTATCCTATAGGAAGCATGTTTTAAAGCATGCCAAGAATCTGAATTACCTTCTTTCACATTCTACACCTCCTTAGGAAACTTCCATTCTCCTCCTTCAAAAAAAAAAAAAGAAACACACAACAAATCAAAAAGATAAGAGGTATGATTGGCCATATTATGGACAGAGAAGTTGGAAATAGAAAGGCTACTTGCTGGGAAGCCTAGACACTAATGCCTGTCTCACGGTCCCCTCTTAAATTGTTTAGTCACAGCATAGGCACAGAAGCCATATGCCAAGTCACATCACCTGAAGATGAACCCAAACCGAGGGAGCAGCTGATTTTGCCTTCCCGTGTGCTTGAAATTGTTAAAGGGATTTACTAAGCCTCAGAGGACATGAACTAAAATAATTTCCTTCCTCCTGAACTAAGAGAAGTGATAAAAAGCAAGAGACAGGCAATGGCTGTAGGTAAAGAAGCAACAGGCTGTCAGAAAATAAATCCAACATTTACAAACAACTCAAACTACAAACCGCTTCCCTCTGAAGAAGTAGGTGTCCTTCTGGGTAATGTCAGTCAAACCTGACCTTTCAATCAGAATGACTGGCTAATTACCACCAGATATTTTCTCAAGTCAGTCTGTCAGATCCTAAATAGAACAACCTTTAGGGTATTCTGAAAATTGAATTTAACTAGAAAAGAATAATTATTTCAGGGTGATGCTAGGATCCACGGTGGCTCTTGCGATCCTGTTGCAACCTTGCATGAGAATCACTCCTGAGTCCGCCCCACCTGGGACGCAGAGAATGCAAGCCCAGGCAGGCAGCTGCTGATTGGAAACCAATCACTTCAGGGACACAGAAGGCTGAAAAGCTGTCAGTAGCCAGGTTTGCTGGCCAGCTCTCAGGGAAAGGCACCCATTAGGACTGCCTGGGGGTTTGCTTGAGAGGCAACCAGTCACCCAGGGGAGAGGGGAGAAGAAGAGGCACCTGACCTGAGACAAAGCTTTGAGGCTCTGGGGAGACAATTTCAGGTGATGTGAGCAGGTCCTCGGGGAATGGAAGCTGGAAATGCGGTGGAACTGAAAGCAGAGAGGCAGCCTCCACCTTCTGCGACTGTCATAAAGACTCGCCTTCAAGGGAACATTTTGTACTGTCTGCACATAAAAATTACTCTAAGTAGGAAAAAGTGTGTTTATTCTTAGAAAAAAATATTTAGAATATTGATTGCTCAGTTTTTTTCTCTCCCTGGCTGTCGTCCACATGCACAAAGTGTTTTGACTTTTCAGTTAAAAAAAAAATCCCAAGGTGAAAATAGAGTTTTTTCTTTTTAAAGATATATGTTTTCATATATTTTTTCCCTTTTCTTTTGTTACAGTGGGAAATGACTGGCCAGAAAAAAAAGTACTGGTTTATTCCCAGATGGAATGGATTGAAGGAGGATCTCACAAGGATTCACATGGGGACACCAGGTGGCCTCCAGGCACCTCCAGAAGGAGACATTATCAAGACATTATCAAGATAGAGTATATTATATGTTTAAAAACATTTCCTTAAACACTAGGCGGGAAGTAGGAGGGATGGAGGGGAAGTCCTTACTTTCCAACAACCATATATTCCAGAATTGTCAAATAGTATTTCTTTGATCACCCAACTCAAGAGATTATCCTTTCTGTATTCACTTAAAATATATAATTTTATGTATAAATATGCAAATTTAGAAAACAGAATTTTTTTAAATTTAAATTTTATCACAAATAGCTTTTAAGACAACAAGCAAGCTTTGTTTTTAAGGAAAATTTCCTTATCAAATTAGCAAGTATAAAATATTAATAATAACACAAATACTGAAGAGGATACACAGCACTCTCATTTTTATTGATGATAATGTAAATTGGCACAACCCTTTTGAAAAGCACTTTTGTGAAGAATATCAACAGTCTTAAAAATATGCATCTCTTTTGTCTTGGCAATGTCACACTGACCATTTGCCCTATGAAAATAACTTTACACATACAAAAGGTATTATTTAAAAATGTGTTTCTAGCAGAAATTTTTTACAAATAGCACATGAATGGAGATGACTTAAATGTCTAACTGAGCGAATGTAAGCACCTCTATTTGCTATTACAATAATGTTCACAAATGTTATGCAGAATACTTTTAATATAATGTTAGATGAATTTTTTTAAAAGCCAACTTCTAATTTGACTTCTGATTCTAGCAGTATGGTGCATCAGACCCTCTCAATTACCCTGCCACTGAAAATAATAAGTCTAAATACTCTTTTTATTTCAGCATATTATGGGGGTACAAATGTTTAGGTTACGTGTGTTGCTTTCCCCCCAGGAGTCAGAGCTTCAAGCATGTCCATCCCTCAGATGGTGCACATCCTACTCATTATGTATTTATATGCCCACCCACCCTCCCCTCCCATCTGCCCTTCAGGTACCAAAAACAAGAGGCAATCATTGCTATGTAAGCCAGTATGGAGCCCAGGATTTGCTCTAATGGCATCTGCCAAATCTGGTGACCTTGAGCTTACTTTAACAGCTGCCCAGGTCA